>DWRT01000013.1:0-13097 GCA_018246095.1 Toxidia parvulus | reverse complement strand
TCGGTATTTCATAAACAATCTTATTTAGTTCACATGTTCGCCAAATATTAGATGACGTGTACGTTGGTGTGTACGAGTAATTCATTTTTTGTAATTCTTTTTATTTTCTCCAACTTGCGTCTCGATATTATTTTATGATGCCCGACTGACTTAATGGGCGGAAGGAACTGAACTATTGATTAATCTTACGAACTTCACCAGTTAGGATATTGTGGTTAAAGAGTACGTCATTGATGATGAGACAATAGGCGGTGGTGTTGCTAGGCACATTTTTTTTAAAGTCCAACTCCACTTTGATATCAATAGCGCCACCAGCGTTATAAGTGTCACACTGTCTAGATGTATCTATAACACACAGTGGATATTTTGTCTTGAAATGTGCGGGATTCACCTGTGGGTTACTTGTGCGTAGGTTATAATATACCTGTTGAAAATTGACGAAAGCATCATACAATATCGGAAATGAGCCCTTTTCAAAATCCGCTGCAAACGAGTCGTATGGATAGTACTGAGAATTTAGGTATACTCTACAATTGGATAAGTTGCAATGATCAAATATACTCATATCTTTTGTTTCCTCATTTTTTCGAGCTGTCTGCAAACCAATGATAACAAAACGTGGTTTTTCCAATTGGGAACTCGTTTTAATACTCCACACATGTTTCTGGGTGATGGGAAGAAGTGGATATTCATATAAATCCCACGTGCGAAAAGCTATAGAAATGGGTAAATTTTGTTCAACATATGTCATCAAACGTAGCTTTTCCCTATCGGAAACTTTCACAATGGGCACCCGCCATACTATACGGGTTATCTCAATATCCGCATGTTTAGTGGCGTCCTTGACGGTTACACTATTGATATTGGTGTTGGATCGATTCAGAATCAGTTCATGTTTTGCATTGATTATAATCCGCTTATAGTCTTCGGCAAACCCCAACAAATGTGATAGAGGTATTGTGAAACTAAAGTCACCGTCTTCGATGGGTTTTATAGTTCCCACATTCCATCCGGTGTTCTCTAGAGCGTACTCACTCTCTTTACCGTAGGAGAGGATTCCTTTAATTGTGCTTGTTACACCGCAATTCTTTGATCTATCAATTTCCACACCGTTAAGCTCATATCGTATATCTTGGAACAGGAAAGCGGGTCCATTGTTGACAAAGACGCTTTCTTTCTTAATCTTACCCTCCACCAAAATTTGACTTTGACATGGTAATACTATTAAATCTTGACGATTAATACAAATACGTATTTCATCGTTATTTTTAAATGATTCATTGTAGGGATTAAATGGATGAATCTCTAGACTTTCTATACTGTCATCGAATTGTACTTTTTCACCAATGTCTAGGATAGATGATGAGGACATACTTTAAATCCGAGGTGTTGTAAGAATTTACTATTTTCTCTTGTCAGTTTTTTCTCTTTCTGCCTCCACCGCTTACCGGCAGGTATAAGGTCACCCTCTTGACTACGGAATGAGGGGTTATTACAATCATTTTTATACACAATCATTGTAACGTTTTCCTAATGTGAAGGCGAATAGAGATGTTCTCACCTCTAAAGTTGACCAAGTTTCCGCGTTCGTTCACTAAACGCACCTCAATACGTTGAATGGTGTTGTTCTTTTTGAGGGGTAAATAGATAATGTTGGAGGGTGCCTCAATAATCTGGTAGCCGGGTGGGACAGTGGGTGAAAACTCGTGTATCACATGGGATAGCACGTTATTTATATACGATCCATCCACAATACTGCACTCTACTCTTATAGTGTTTGTTATCAGTATATCTATCGAACGATCTGACCAGTGCACAATGTTGGGTTGCAGAGTGGTCGGTGAGAAACCGAAGAGGGAACCGATGCTGTTTTCTTTGCCAAAATAAACTGGTAGTTTAGGTGAATACACCATACACTTGGAGGTATTGGTATTAACCTCCAAATCGATAAGGTTCGACCCATTGTTTTTGAACAACTTAATCATCTCACGATTCAAATAGCGGATAATGTCATTCAGTTCGTATGCACCCTCCGGTATTTCTATCACATTATCACCATAATGGAAGAGATTGTTGCTTTTGTCCACGTTAGGAATAGAATTAAAAGTTTTAAAATACAATAAAGCACACTCATACGAATCATCATCGAGCTCTAGGGCTGGAAAAAAGTCCACAAGCAACTCGGATTGGTTCCCATTGAGGCTAATTGTGAATGACGTAGACATAGTCACTCAACCGAGGAGAAAAAGCGAATAAAACCCATATTATTTTACAATTCTATTTATTGGTTTACTTTTCAACATAGTTGATTAAAAATCCAAGACACAAATGTCCACAATTCTTTGCATTAAATTTTTGCATGCGATTATAGTTGTATACAATGTGAGTGTCACCAACACTTTTCATATAACGAATAAACTCTATGGGTGGTCGCAAGTCTCCATAGCTATCAAAGTATAGACAATGGTTCCCTTTCTTGATGTATGCGCACCAGTGTGTTCCATCACCACTTCGGGTGTCCAAGTTTATTACTCCTGTTTCATAGTAGTGTGGTTTTATAGTTAATAGATCGTCTCGCATAAACACACCTCGGAAATAGGGAATTTTCAACCTCTTTACACACGCGATAATGTCTTTATCCGTAAGGGCTCTTTTCGGTAATCCTAGTTTTTTTTTTTTGCGTAAGGAGCAAGATAAATACCCATACCACGTTTGTAAGGTGCTATGTATAAGCCTTTACCGATCACTTTTTCACCACCACCACCTCTACCCTTGGCTTTAACCATTTCATAAATGTTTTTAGCCGCCGTGGTGACTCCACCGGCTAATGATCCGGCGGCTCCTAAGGCTGCCAATAGGGGTATGAGCGGTAGAAATCCGCCTGTTTTCGGCAGGGGTATAACGCGTGCGTGTTTTATCATTTTTCCTTTAGCATGTTGCTTAGCCACTCTCACGGCAACCTTGAGGAGCGCATTGTGTGAAAGTTTTCCCCTACCCCTCTTTTTAGCTTCTCGAATATGTTGTTTGACGGCTTTACGGCTGTGGCTGATTAATTTTTTTATAGGCATTCCCATGCCATGTTTCACTTTGAATTTCATGATTTTATTGACCGCAAGAGCAGCTAGTCTTTCCGAAAAGCTGGCTGAAGAATCACGCGCACGTTGCTCGGCGACAGATGCTAATTGTAAATCGGCTTTATGTCTGTTGTCTATTTGAGTGGGGTTTTGAGCGTACGCTATATCGTGTAATTTGCACGCCTCATCCAGCGGGTTGATGCCTTTATCATTGCGGGCCAATCGTTTATATAGTTTTGTTCCTGGACCGCAATAATTGTAACCGGGTAGGTGAAGTTCAAACGGTAGATTATTTATAATGTTATTGATAAGTCCCGCACCAGTTCTCACCCGTGCTTTCCGATTAGAACTAGATGAATTTATATGTGTTATCATATTAAGTATCACATGAAGAATCACCAATGCACTTTGATGTTAGATATTTTATGCCACACTCACAGTCACAATGACAGTAGTCCTCCTCCTCCTCCTCCTCTTCCTCTTCCTCTTCCTCCTCCTCCTCCTCCTCTTCCTTTTCTTTCGTATCTTTTTTTATCTCTGAATCGTTAGTGTGTTGAGTGGTCACCTCTTTCATATCACTTTTACAATATGGGCATGAACCCCTAGTGAAGAAAGCTAGATCTATTTGCGTTACATTAGGATCAGGATTTACCGGGTGCGATTTACATATAAAATGTTTTTGAATATCAGGATCACGCTGTAAATGTTCTGGTAAACGAGCTTCCCACCATTTTAATCTATTCGCAAAGTATTTTAATAGAAATGACTTTGATACATTGAGTAACTCGTCTGTTGATGGTGATTCCATTAATGCATCGTCACAAAACAACATGATGAAATAATAAATAATCGTCTGCTATTATCAAATGATCACAGCAGAATGAAGCTTATAAAACAGAACACGTGTCTAAAAGTGAGAGATTGGTGTACAGTGAACACAAACCACGAATCCAGAAATGGAGTGTTACTGCCCAGTAATATACGATGTCTTATCTGCGGACCGTCGAACTGTGGTAAAACAAATGTTTTGCTATCGTTACTTTTAGACCCGAACGGAATAAAGTTTTGTAATGTTTACCTCTATTCAAAATCTTTGCAACAGCCAAAGTATTTATTTTTAAGTGAAATACTGAATAGAGTGGAAAACTTGATGTTTTTTGCATGTAACGATAAAAGTCAAGTGACCCCACCGGAAGATGCAGAGGAGAACAGTGTGGTTATATTTGATGATGTTGCCCTAGAAGATCAGGACACTATACGTCAATATTTTTGTATGGGACGGCATAGAGGTCTTGATTGCTTTTATCTTTGTCAAACATACAGTAAAATACCAAAACAGTTGGTTCGAGATAACGCAAATTTGATAGTGCTGTTCAAACAGGATGATTTAAATTTAAGACATATCTATGATGATCATGTAAACACTGATATGACATGGGAAGTATTCCAAAACCTTTGTCGTCAATCTTGGAAAGAAAAGTATTCGTTTCTGGTGATTGATAAGGATAGAAATATCAACGAGGGGCGTTATCGCAAAGGATTCGATAACTTTATAATAATTTGAAGATATAATTACACGTTATTCACAAATGCCTCTCACATCACAATGACATCCGCTACAGAACAGATGTTGGGCGATAAAAACCTAAAACGTAAGATAATTCAATCAATTGCATCGGTTAAGAAAAAAGTGAAAGCATTAAAAGAAAACAAATCTCTGCTGACTAGCTCACTAGAAGAGACATTTCAGCCAATCACTAATCCTCTTAATATCTTAGCATCGAATCAGATACAATCTAAAGCAAACAATGAATCGTTACCATTAAAACAAACA
This sequence comes from Toxidia parvulus, assembly GCA_018246095.1. Classification (NCBI taxonomy): domain Eukaryota; kingdom Metazoa; phylum Arthropoda; class Insecta; order Lepidoptera; family Hesperiidae; genus Toxidia; species Toxidia parvulus. The sequence goes on along the minus strand of DWRT01000013.1, from coordinate 8,189 downwards.
CTACTAGTACCAAAATTTAAACTTGAGAAAAGCAGTGTAAAAAAGGAGGCTAAAGAATCACCCGCTACTGCAAGAGTTAAGAATAAAATACAGGATGATGATTATGATGATGATGATGATGATGATGATGATGCTAACGTAACTGATCAAAGCATGTTTTCTGCCGAAAACGTAGACTCTGAGGAGGAGTCTCAGGCAAAAGATAATGTTGAAGATTATAATCCAGTTGAACCAGTTCCCACGTCAAGTATAAAAGCGGTAGAGGAAAAAGATCAAACTATAAAAAATGTATTTGATGAAATAAATTATTCGAAGTATGCAAGTTATTTGCATTCAGAGGTGAAAATACCGTTTGGTGCTTACTTGCAAGACAATAAAATGTACATTGGAGACAGTTTGATAAAAATTATTGATAACAACGTATTACAAGTGAAAAATAAAAAAATTAAAATGACACCGGGTTTAGTTGAACTAATATTCAAGAAAATACCATTTGAAAAGATCATCAAAGAAAGGGATGTTGATAATTATATGAGTATTTTACATGAAACAAACGCATACCGTCGAGGGTTTACACCCACAGGTCAGGTTCAAGGTGACAAAAGCACTAAATATAATACATTCATAAAACCACATCTTATTAAACATAAAATCATAAGAGGAGGTAATCTGAACATTACTAATGAAGGTAAATATGGTGAAACAATGGTTCAGAAAGACTTTTACCAAAACACCGATTACATTTACTGGGATGATCCCAATGAACTGGTGCAAAGGCTGCGTCTACTGATGGCTTCTCAGGGCGCGGGCAATACGGGTCATACAAATGAAATCAACTCTATTATAGAGGAACTTACTGAAGCCGGGATCATCATAAAATAATGCGCACAATCAAACTACCCGTTGATCTGCCTGTTGATCCGCCTCTTGCTCTACCACTTGATCAACTACCCACTCGATATACCGAGAGAAAGAAACCTTTCCATGATTGTAACATAATAAAACCAACCCACAACGTATTATTTTCATCATAATTAGAATGCCTATTAACAAGTTTGGACGGTACCTTCGAGATGAAGGTCGTTGCATTAGTATTGCCGGCGATGGTGGTGGTGTAGAAAGCGATGACGCATTAAACACCATAAAAATTGATAAACATACAATCGATTTTAGTAATAAACGCCTGGTTTCCGTTCAAAATGGTATTCGTAAAAGCGATGTTGTCACCAAAGGGCAACTGGAACAAATTCAAAACTTTTTACTGTTGAAGCATAAAAACACTGCAAAAGATATTGCGTTTTTAAGGGAACAAATAGAAAAATTACACAATCGGATGACCGCACCGTCTATAAAACAAAATAAAGACACCGACAGTAGTCACACATCTAAACGTATTGTTCCATCACTCGTTCCTAGTGGAGACATCACCGCCAACGATGGTAAAATCAAGCAATGAGTTGAGCGGAAAAGCTCAAGTAGTAAAAGAGATACATAGGTATGCACGAAAGAATTTTTCACGAAGACGCTTTATACAGAAGGGATTCGATGACACCTGGCAAATTGATCTTATTGATTTACAAAAATACTCCAAAGATAACCGAGGTTATAAATATATCTTAATATGTATTGACACCTTCTCCAAACATGCGTGGGCTCATCCGTTGAAAAGTAAGAAAGGTGATGAAGTTGCAAAAGCAATGAGTGCTATTTTAAGCAATAGTTTAAACCGAAAACCCGAAAATATTCAATCTGACAATGGAACAGAGTTTTATAACAGTAAGTTCCAAGTGCTCATGAAACGATACGCCATTAAACACTACTCTACATTTAGCGCTATGAAGGCATCTATGGTGGAAAGACTAATTAGAACCCTAAAACATTGGTTATGGCAACACTTTAGCCTAAGCGGAAACTATAATTGGACTAAACATCTATCGGAGCTATTAAGAAAATATAATAATAGAATTCATCGTACAATCAACATGGCGCCAGCGGATGTAAAACGCTCTGATGCCGATAAACTACTATCCGGCCCGTACAGTCATCTAAAGATAAAAAGACGTGCCAAGTTCAAGGTTGGGGAATATGTGCGCATCAGTAAATATAAGTCTGCTTTTACCAAGGGTTACATTGGTAATTGGAGCACTGAAATTTTTCAAATAGCCAAAGTGCAAAACACGAATCCCCCCACATATTTACTTCACGATGAAAAACATGAACCTATATCGGGATGTTTCTATGAGGAAGAGTTGCAGCGAGTTAAATATCATGACATTTATTTGGTTGAAAAAATACTTAAGCGTAAGGGGAATAAAGTCTATGTAAAATGGCTAGGTATGAATGAAAATAGTTGGATAGATAAAAATAATGTTGCATAGTATTGTTTGTTACAGTAGTTAAATTAGATAAGAAAAAACCACAGACTGAACATTTATATTTCTCACGCTTAATTTGAATATATTACTAAATAAAACGAAAATATGTGTTTCTAATCAATACCCAATTTCCATTATCTTTTTTTACATCCGTTCCCATGGTGGTAAGACTGGGTGTGTATATAAAACGGAAAACACCACTGATTGAAATATGTTACTTGTAAACTACCTCACGTGTTAACCACTCCTACGCATCATCATCATGCGGTACGAGTGTCCTTTTTGTAATGTGAAAGTTGATAGCAACCAGTTGATTGCTCATTCAAGAACAAAACGACACAAGTTACTATGTAAACAAAATGTTGGAGACTATTTCGCATACGTTGTGAAGTCAGCATACAAGTGTAGAATAATTACTTATCGAATTAACGGATCATCAACATTGCTAGACCCAAAAATATTTCTAGCCAAAGTGTCATCTAAGGTGCAACATTTGATAAGAATTGAACTAAAAATTAACAAGCGTGTCAAGGTGAATTTAGAGCTTTTCTGTACATACGTCACAATAAAAGGTGATGAAATCAATAGAGATTTAAAATCGTTTATATCACATATCCGATTTCTATGATGAAGCTTGTTCCACCCTCTTACGTAAATGTGAAGAGTTTCAAGAAAGAGACAGTGGGTGGGCTTTGGAAAAAATTGAGTTTTTAGAGGTGAACGTCAATAAATATGTTCCAATTCAAGGCAACTCTTATATACCCCTTCCATTTTGGCTGCAACGTAAACATGCTTGCGTAAATGTGAAGAACAAAGACAATGCATGCTTCTTCTGGGCTGTTGCAAGCGCCCTCCATCAAGTTCAAAGTAATTCAGATAGAGTATCATCTTACCCACCATTCGAGACACTCTTTAAAACGAATGGAATTGATTTACCGGTCAACATTGAGGGGATTAAACGCTTTGAGACTTTGAATCAAATTAAAGTGAATGTGTATGGTGTTGAAAAGAAACATATTGTACCCATGTATGTATCTTCAAAAATGTGGGATCGTGTTGTGAATCTACTCTTCATTGAAGACTCTAAAAGTGGAAAAAAACACTACTGCTGGATAAAGAACCTATCTCGCTTGGCGAGCTCTCAAATCACTCGAAATCAACATCGTGTACATTTTTGTGACAGTTGTTTACATTATTTCCGGAGTGAGTGTAAACTTCAGACTCATAAAAAATTAGGATGTCAAAACGTGCTTATTACACTGCCCACTCCCACCGATAAACATGTGAGCTTCAAGAACTATAGTCATCAATTGCAAGTGCCGTTTGTAATATATGCAGATTTTGAATCAATTTTAAAACCTCTTAATAATGACAATGAAATGAAGGGTAGTTATTACACTCATGAACACATCCCATATAGTTTTGCCTATTATGTACATTGTAATTATGATGAGTCACTGTCAAAATTTGTCATGTATCGCGGTACAGATTGTGTACAAAAATTTATTGATAATATTTACTCGGATGTTGAATGTATTGCAAATATTTTTTCAACCATTGTACCATGTGAAAATAATGTTTCGCTCGCACACGATGTACGCTGTCATATTTGTGAACAACCATTACTATCGACCGATCATAAAGTCATTGATCACTGCCATTTTACGGGTAAAATCAGAGGTGTAGTGCATGAACAATGTAATAATAAATTTACAAAACCTAACTATGTCCCAATATTTTTTCATAACTTGAGTGGATATGATAGTCATTTATTTATCAAAGAGCTCGCTATTAGAGACGGCAATTCAGTGAAATGCATACCACAACACAAGGAAAAATACATTTCTTTCAGTAAAAAATTAACATTTAGTAAGAAGAAAATAACCATAAGATTTGTGGATTCATTCAAATTCATATCTACAAGTTTAGATAAGTTGGTAAAAAATCTTCCGAAAGATCAATTTCAAATACTATCCCAATACTTTCCCGATCCTGAAAATATGCACCTTTTAACGCGCAAAGGTGTTCTCCCCTATGAATATATTGACTCGTGGGCTAGATTTGATGAAAACTCATTGCCCAACAAACAATCATTCTACAGCCAGCTAACACAAACATCCGTTTCCGATAACGATTATCTTCATGCGCAAACGGTGTGGAAAACATTTAAATTGAACACGTTGGGTGAGTACTGCGACTTGTATCTCAAAACCGATGTTCTACTACTAGCAGAAGTTTTCGAGAACTTTCGTAAAATTTGCTTGGCCGTATACAAGCTAGACCCCTGCAGATATTACACTGCACCCGGACTATCGTGGGACGCCATGTTAAGGGAGACCAAAATACACCTCGAACTTCTAACCGACTATGAAATGATACAATTCCTACAAACGGGTATTCGAGGTGGGATCAGTCAAGTGTCCAAAAGACATGCTAAATCCAACAATAAATTCATGAAGAACACTACATCCTCCATACAGGACAGTAAATTCATTGTATACTTAGACGTTAATAATTTATACGGTTATGCCATGAGTCAATATTTGCCCTATGCAGGCTTTCATTGGTTGACTGAGAGTGAGATAAATACATTCGATATTCGCACGCAACGTCCCGATTCGGACATTGGTTATATTTTGGAAGTGGACCTAGAGTATCCGCACTCCCTTCACGATTTACACAATGATTATCCATTTTGTGCAGAAACAAAAATACCACCAAATGGTAAAAGCAAAAAGCTTTTACTCACTCTCAACAACAAACAAAATTACATAATTCATTATATGAATCTACAACAATGCACTGAACACGGATTAATTTGTAAAAAAATTCATAGAATATTATCTTTTCATCAAAGTCCATGGCTCAAGTCCTACATTGATTTGAATACCATGAAAAGAATGTCAGCGAAAAACTCATTTGAAAAAGATTTCTATAAACTTATGAACAACTCAATTTTTGGTAAAACAATTGAGAATGTGATGAAACGGGTTGATGTTAAGCTTTGCACCTTCTGGAACGACAAAAAGTCCACCACAAAACCTCAATATGGTGCCGAGAGATACATAGCGCGCCCAAACTTCCATAGCTCTACGATTTTCTCCGAAGATTTTATTGCAGTTCAAATGAACAAAACAGAAATACTATACAACAAACCAATCTATGTCGGTTTCACCGTACTTGAACTCGCCAAATATACCATGTATAACTTCCATTACTCCTACATGTTACCCAAATATAAACATAGATTACAATTACTCTATACTGATACCGATTCATTTATATATGAAATCAAAACCGATAACTTTTATGAAGATATTCGATGTGATTTAGAAAACCGATTCGACACCTCCGATTTTCACCCCACAAATAACTATAATCTCCCTTTACTCAATAAAAAGGTAATTGGTCTAATGAAAGATGAATGCAGCGGTCGTATAATTAAGGAATTCATAGGTCTACGCTCCAAAATGTACAGCTACGTTCTAGACGATGATGACACCGCTGTGAAAAAAAACAAGGGCACTTCAGCCGCAATCGTCAGAAAACTAAACTTTGAAAATTACTCTAAGGCTCTTGACCTAACCTATGCAGCGTACGATAACATGCGCACATTCACTAGCAATAAACACAATGTTTATACACAAATTAAAAGACAAAAAGTCATATGCGGTAGGGATGACAAGAGATATATTTGTCCAGATTATGGTATAAACACATTGGCTTGGGGCCACTATAAAATAAAATAACATTCATCCACAATAAAAGTGTTTTATTTAAGACAACCTAACGCGCCGGCCCTCAGCGGCTCGCGGACCCATCCGCGGTGCGGCATCCGTCGTCGCGCCGCCCTCAACACACACCTGAGCCAGAATCGGCGATTCACTCCATTTCAACGTATACCACTATAACTTGCGCCCACATACGCCCACCACTACACTCGCCGCAGCTCAACTTACACCGACCGGATGTGAGCCAGAACCGGCAATTCCTACCTACTACCGTGAGAAATGTATTTTATATTTACTAACACTCCGAAGACACCTTTAGTTTATCAAAGATAGTCATCCTTTTAATACACCAATAATTAGCGAGAATGATAATACATTTCATGAGGTAATAAACGAGGTACAAAAACACAAACAAAAACAGATAATAAAAGCGTAGTCAAGCTTAAACAAAACAATATCTCTGAGAAAAATCTTTACGCAAACTCTCAAATACCATACCAAAACTACGCAAAAATGGCTTGTTTTGTGGTAATAAGTTTTTCGTATTCAAATAAAAATTAAATTGAATGGGATGATGATGATGATACTGTCCTTACAGACAACGAAAAAATAAGTGAAAATAATAATTACGATAGATTTGATGAGCGACTCATTGAGACCGCTTAACAAAAATACCCAATTGGACGGGAATCTTTCGCTAAAGCTTTAAAAAGATAATAAAGATAACTCAAAAGACAACGACACATATATTTGCATAAATCCATGCAATTTAGAAACATTATTTTTATGTCAATTACTTTGTGAAATGCTTCTTACTCGCTGAGATCTGACAGTAATCATAATTTACAAATTCGATGCTGTGAAAGTTTGATAATCCTATTTTGTTTTTTTGACACTGTCGAGGCTTTTTTCAGCATTGACAGTTCTTTTTAGGTATACTCCACCTTTCTTGTTGTAATAATAAATAGGGTTATGAAAATTTTATTAAGCATTTCAACTATTACCAAAATGTAAAATAAGAAAATATACCTTACGTAATATTTTTCTCGGTCTCATCAAATATCCTTGAAAGTTCTTCATCACAAGCATCACCCAATGCCAAGCATGTTTCTACTTCATCGCAAATCTTCATAGCTCTACATCGAAGTTGATGCCATTTAAACGTGTCGTCATTGCATTTCCTAACGTTTTTCGTACGAACTATCCTCGGTTAAGTTTTGTACGTTTCTGTCAGTCTAACAATTACTGTTGAACCTTTTAATATACAACACACATTCATTATAGGGTTATTAACAATCGTTTCCTCGTAATAATTACGAAAATAAATTTTTAATTATTTCAGCAAACAATTGCTATTGTATACGTATTAAGTTTCAAATGTATTAACTAATTATAGCTAGTTAAGTATCCATTTAACTAATCTTCATTGTTAAAATGAACTTTCTTCGGAGTTTCTGTCTTTGCATATCTTTTGTTATATTACATATTAACTTCGTGTTAATGATGTTTTATGACAGTCATTCGCGTACTTTTAGGCGTATTCAAACGTACATTCCTATTCCGCAAACCTTGTTAACAATTGTTTGTCTACATTTTTCTCATTTGCTAAACATACTATTAAACATCAATAAGTGACAACTACCGGTAATTCAAACATTCTTATCTTAAACCTTGATGACAACCTAGTTAGTCTGCATTTCTCAATATTTGATGTTTAGTTAAACCAAAAACTTGACATGATAAAAACATCACAGTTCGATAATTTATACAGCAGTAGAGCGATTCTTTTGTTGTTTTGGAAGTCTATAAAAACGCTATGCCACATATGAGAACAGGAACAGAGGATAGACAGAAGAAAATAATCGCTGACAGTTAACCGTATATCCCTGAAGGACCGGCTGAACAGGACCTTAGTCTGGCTGGAAGTATAGTTGGACTCGCATGCGATCGAAATGGTAGCCTTCTTATTCGAGAAAGCGACAATTCTTTATTATGGGTGTTAATGCCTGAATGGCAACACTAGCCCGCTCGCGGGTCAGCGGTCCGCGATGGTAGAATCATCCGGCCGCCATCTTAATATAAC
>DWRT01000011.1:0-14660 GCA_018246095.1 Toxidia parvulus | reverse complement strand
AAAAAAATAATATTACAGAAATCTAGTAGGTACATGAACCTTTAGAGGCCATTATGAGACTATTAAGTTTGGCACTAGCTATAAAAAACGTGTTTACTACTAAGAATATCAATTATTTTTAGAGTTATTAGTTTTATAAAGTCTGTTACGTTTATTTCTTGAAAAACAATGTTCTAATTTTAAACACGGAAAGGATTGATGGCCTAATCGTTCGCAAACCGGAGCAAATTTATATTTCAAGTTTTTTATTTTTATTTAAGTAAACACAAACTACACGACCTTGCATAACACGTACTTCGCGTAGATAATGTTTACATTTTAAAAAGTATAATGTACGTACCGATGTATAAGGAAGAAATTAACTCCTAATTAATCAGAAATTAACTGATGTATTTTTATTATATTCCTTACGATATTGCTAATGTTAACTTGAAACGAAAATCTGGTTAGAAAATAGATTATTTATTTTCAACCCACAAGTGTCCCACGACTGGGCTCAGGTCTCCTTCTCAGTATGAGAAGTAGGCCATAGTCCACCACGTTGGCCAAGAGCAGATTAGTAGATATCACGACTTTTTATTATATTTTCAATCATTGCTGTTTATTAATAAAAAAAACGATATTTACCGCGTTGGCCTTGATTCCAGCGTAGATAAGGTCCAATCCTTTTTGGATTTCGGGGGAAACTGGTGGTGGGGTAGGGATATGGTCTCCCTTTACTCTGAACCCGAACTCGTCAGCAGTGTATTCAACAGTTATCACTTGACCATCAGGAGCGGTGTAGGAATAGCTGCCATGTTGCACCAGAGCTGGGTTATCTTGGTTTTCACCGGTTGTCTTTAGGTATCCTTCTTCTTCAGCCTGAATATTGTTTCCGGTTTCGTAACTGGAATATAATAAAGTCTCGTTAGCTGCTTGATAAACACAAATTAAAATATCTAGCATTTATTTATTTAACTTTAATGTCACATTTCAAAAAATAACAGTATCAAAGGGCGAACTTAATGCCTAAAGGCATTCTCTGTCAGCCAACCCAGAGTATATGTTGAAAATATGTGATAGGAGCAAAAGCATGTAAATGCAAAATAAATATCTATATTATACTGCACCAAACAATTAAATCAATGTTAATTTATTATTACATATCTATTATTACACATATTCGTACCATAATCGCATTGTAGCATCGTGTAAGTCAACACAACTGAAATAAAACGTTACTAAAAAATTTCACCTATTTGTTGTTACTTTATTGAGTGAACACAAGTCGAGTTTTAGTATCCGCATCAAAGGAGTGTAATCAAATGTTTCGTTAAATTATACGTTGGTTAAATTGATTATTACATCAAGGAAGTATTATATAATTGCTAGTAAGTACATACAGATTAAATAATCTGACTACAATAAATCAATTCTGTAACATATGTAAGTATGCAAATGTAATGTAATTGGTTATGTACTCATGATACAATTTTATTATGAAATTGTGGAAAACCATCTTTTGTTAAAAGACTTTAAATTTAGATACATCGTTACTTCTGAGCACCACTTTCGACTGGGACAGTGAAAACCGACACGCACCTCTTCTGCCTTATTCACTTTGATTTTTTTTCTATTTATTGCAGCAATCTCTATGCCACCTACTACCATAACCTCTACATCATCATATCCTACTGTAGGACTTTTTTCATCTATCATAGACTCAATTTTACCTACTATAGCTTTTCCTTCTATTCTAGCTTTTGTTGTCTTTTCAATAGGTGAATAACGATGACGGTTCCCTCTATGATAAGCATGTCTTTTATGATGACGTATATGCTTTGGTGCAACGTATTCATTTCTTCTTTCTGCCTTTTCTAAAAAGGAAATTATGTTTGTGAAACCTTTATCTCTTGCAATATCTAAAGGCTTCTTACTATTATTGTCACGAATATTAACATCAGCATTTTTGAAAATCAGAAGTTGTAACAAACTAAAATCAAGATTATTTTGAACTAAATAACCCATTAGAAGGACAACGCGGTGCAAAGATGTCTTGCCCTGGGTATCCTGAGCATTAACATCAATACCACTGTTAAGCAGCAGCTCTACAATCTTTAACTTAGTATCTTTTAGGTTATTAACGTCGTTACCAACAAAACACTGGGAGATAGCAAGGTGCAGAAATGTCTCGCCGAAATCGTTTTTAGCATTGATAAGAGTATATCTATCATCCCTGTTTCTCATACCATCAAGAAGAGCTTCAAGCAAGTTCGACTTATTCTCCTGGATAGCTTTTCTTATAAGTGACTTTGCTTCTTCAGGACCTGAGGTTTTTATTAGCTGAGAATACTGTTTCTGTTTTTCTTTATTAAAGTCCATTATAACATCTTGTGGATTGCAAGTAGAAGCTATACATTTTGAGTTAGAAACTATTGTATCATTAAAAGCAAACATCATTTCTCTTGCTGGTTGATAAGTATTCCAGTTCTCTACTTTTACAAGAGTGTTATTTTTATGTGATAGCAATAAGGTATCATTCATAACTTTCATATCGAAATCTAATATAGACTTACCTTTCAAATTAACTAAACCAATATCATTCTTATTAATAGGCTGATTATGATAAATCTGTAACCCTTGTTCATCTGGTTTATAATACCTGAAAGAACTAAAATCATCAGCTCTTTCTCCAAATTCTTCTGGTTCTATAATTCTATTGTTTAGTTCTATAGATAAATCCCAGTTTCTATGAACAAAAGAATAGTAATCTGATATTGATAATGCTCCTTTATCTGATAACAATAGCAAATCATTATTGAGTTTTAAAAAAAGCACCTTATCTGAATCAAATGTGAAACAATTATGATGATTTAACAGATCAGTACCATTAACGCTAAATCTTCCATCTATTTTTAAGCTATGAGAACAATAATCACGCTCTAGTTCACCATTCTGAAGTTTATAATATTTTTCCCTATCAAATGTTACCGTAACATCTTTATAATCTGGTAGCAGGGTTACATTTAGTCTACTTTTGTTAATCTTTATTTCTCCTTCATTATTCTCTGCAAATTGTATATCATTTAATGTGCTATTTAATTTACTAAAGTCTAATATACCATTTGCTTGAGCAATCGTAATATTAGCACTTTTTTCATCGAAAAGATAAAGATGGTTTATATTACTTGGAGCTTCCCAGTAAAAATTATGGTGCTCTTTATCAGGATAAAAAATATGATTACTAAAACTACCTATAGTACTACGATAATTAGTACTTGATAATTGCTTTGTAATATTAAAGTTCCGATTATCTATTGTTTGCAACTTATCTAACTCATCATCTAATATAACATCACTACCAACGCTTTTTGTTATTTGTAGACTTGCTACTGTTCCAGTATTACTCTCTACTTTCGTTGGAGTTACAAACAAACCATCTGCTGTTTTTATTAATGTCTGTTTATCTACACTTATAGAATCTCCACTTTTATTATAAATATTTGTTCTGTCGTTAACATGAGTTATTTTATCTATATCACTAAAATTTATCGGCAATAATACTAAGCCACTTCCGTGAATAGAATCACCAAAATAACCTTTTATTGTAGCAAAGTTTTTTGCTGTTATTATATCATTTCCACCCTTACCATCTACATAATCTGCATTAGAGAACTTTATATAATTAGTTCTATTACTGCCGATAATAGAATGTATGTTTATTGAATCTGTAGTAAGATTACCTTGTGTTATAACTATATTCTTTTGTCTATCTGCTCCTAAATCACAAGAGAACTTCCCTGCTATGTAAAAGAAATTTCTACCTGAGTTATACACCTTGCAACTATCTAATGACTTTTCAAAATAGTACCTATTTTCTACCTTACCTCTTCTACCTCGATCACCATTTAAAATATCCTTTTCTTGAAAAACAACATTAATATTAGCATTTTGAGCTGTTATATAGTATACGCTTCCATACCCACGGAAATTCTTATTTCTGTATATAACCGCATTATAACAGTCGCTAGGGTATTCTTGTAAAAACCACTTTTCAAATGTTCTATTTAGTAATACATTACTATGATCATATAAGTTATCACATCCTGAGCCAATTCCATTTACAACACAGTCAGTACAGGGAGGATTATCAATTTGTACTTTAATATCGCTATCGTGTGGTCCGCAAACGACACTATAACTTTCAATGTTCGTAGGAATCACTCTAGAATTAATATCACTGATATGAAATGGATATGTAACATTCGTATTGAATCCAAAATCAAACTTAGTATCAACTATTTTTGTGTTAGTACGACAATAAACTCTGAGGAATTGTATTTCCCCATAAACACGCTTTTCCTTTGTAACCAATATATAAGGCAGCGACATAACTATTTTATCATAATTACCTTTATATTGGCTTATAAGCTTTAATACATATTGTTTATATATACTTTCTGCCTCTATATCATTTTCTATATAATCTGGTACTTTTTTACCAAGAAAGAAATCCCAATACAAATCATGCTTCTCCTGATCTGTAAGATTTATGTGCTCTTCCAATTTCTCTACCTCAAGCTCTGCTTCTACAAATTGCGATATAATAATAACAGCAACTGAAATAGCAGTACCAACTGGACCAGCAAATTCTCCCATTACTCCAGCTTCTATTCCTACGGCTGACATTGTCTCAGTAACAATCGCAGGTACATCTGCAGCTATAAAAATGGAGTTAGTTGCTACGTTTAGGTCAGCAATCTTTATATCTGCAGGATCTGTCGCACTTTGCCTTGCTTTTATTGACTCCGCTAACCCTAAAAATGCTGCAAAGTTACCTATAGCACGTCCCATAACTGGAGCAAACTCCTTTAGCATTTGAGAATCAAGCTTTGTTCCTAACTCTAACATTTTTCCAGAGATTTTTTCACCAATCTTTGGCATTACCCAGAGATTTAATGCATCGTAGCCTAATCCCTCTATATCTCCATTTGCTATATGCTTACCAACTAAGAATACTGTAAAGGCAAGACCTGCACCTTCTGCTACTTTTCCTATTCTTTCTGCTATTCCTGATCTTCTCAGAATATTTTTCACTTCTTCTTTGTTCTCTATATTATCCTTCATTTTTTTCACAATATCCCTAATCTCTGGGTCTATTGAATCCAGATCTATGTCTTTAATCTTTGCTACAAATGCTTCTTCAACATTTTTGTCTATAATTTCACCTTTAGATATCTTCTGAGAAACCTTAAAAAGCTCATCATAAAACTCAATGCTTTTTGCTCTTTCCCTCATCTTATCAGTATCGAATAATTCTTTCATGAGTTTTTCTTTTCTTTCTTCCTCTTCTATACTTTCCTCATCACGTGAGTCTATGCAGTACATGCCTATATTTCTTATTTTTCTTCTTTTAGCTTCTAAACATTCCATTTGAGGCCCAGTTTCAAGCCTTAGCCTTTTTCTTGCACCACCTCTTTCGGGAGAGCTAATCTCACCTTGAGATGTGGTATGATAGACTTCAATACTTTTTATGCTTGCTGTAATTAAATCTTTATCGGACCTACTAGATTGATTAAAAACCATGGCTAAAAACTTGGCTGTTCTCTTATCAGTAAAAGATCTAAGAATTTTATATTTGTCACTCATCTGTTTTTCTGCATGTCCTAATTTTTTCTTTACACTACTATTAGCACATTTTAATTCTATGATAATTGGTTCATCTTCCTCAATAGTAGATTCATCTCCTTGCAAATATGTAAAAGATAGCGCCAGGTCCATTTTCCCTAATGAAGATATATTAGATTCCACATACACTTTAATCTCTTTACCATCTTGCGTTTTTCCATTTATCAATAACCCTTGCATTATTGCTTGAAAGTCCACTTCTCTTTTTATTAATTCCTTAAAAGGCAATAAAGCTTCTACTAAAGGAGATAGTGACTCTTTTAACTTATTTCCCATCATCTCTTCATCTTTACTTTCCTTAAGCAAGTCTACAACATCAATTCCACGTAATTGTTCAATTAAGCTATTTACGTCAACATTCCCTATTCTTTCAAATTTACCCTTGTATCTATTTTTAGAGTTATGAGAGACTTCTTTTATATTTATATCCTGAAAATAAGACTTATCTTTTCTTTCTCCTACTTCAAACCCACCTAGGTTATTCTTTACTCCTGTGTTTATTATCAGGTCGATTTTAACTGCAGAATCAATATCCAGTTCATCAATTGGAGGAATTTTATTACTGTCAAATCTCTTTTGCCTTCTAAGTTCTCTTAATTCACCACTACGTTCTATAATATTTAATATTACTGCTCTATCTTCCCCTTGATTGAATAGTAGAAATGTAGTAGCCTCTCTTCCTATACTTCTATCTTCATTCTGATAAGTGAAAATATTTTTATCTATACTATCCATAGCTAAAATCTGTCCGAACACTAGTTTGCTTAAATAGTTTTTATCCTTACTTGGTATCAAGTGATATAAGTTCTTTAGTTCTGCCTTTAAATTTTCCTTTGCTTCATTGCCATCAAAATCTTTAGCACCTTCTAATAATTGATGCACAAAACCTTGGGATTGAAAAATCTTAGCTTGTTCTGTCTTTACTTCAGCATAACTAATTCCCACTATAACCGCCTCTTCTGCTTTAGTTCTAATGCTGAGGTTATACAAATAACCTTTGTTCTTGATCTGTGTTATAGCTTCATCAGCAGTATGACCTTCTCCTTTAAACTCAACAACTACTGGAACAGGTTTAGGATTTATCCTACCATTTGCATCTTTTGTACGTGACATAAGTATTAAATCTGCACGTCCGTTACCTGCAGCACGTTCAACATAACAATTAAGACCATAACGATATTTAAAATTTAATGCTAAAGCTCCATAAACAAACCCATGATATGCTGCTTCTGAGTTGCCCAGTGAAAACTTTCCCTGATTACTTTTGTATATTTCGGCCAGTTCAAGAAAAATTTCTCTAATACCAACTATTACTTGATCTATACTCTTATCAGAAAGCTGTTTAAATGCACCTTCAAGACTTGTAGACCGACCTATATTGATCTCCTCAAATTCACTAGTTTGAGATGGAGAAGACACCAAATCCTTAAATTTTTCTTTTACTCTATCTCTTTGTTCTCTATATAGTTCGAATGACAGGTTGCCTAAATCTTCTTCAGTACGCATATGAAACAAATACTCATTTATATCTGTGTTATCTATGTCAGAGATCTCTAGTGTTTTTGCTATCTCTTTAAGTTCATCATCATTATAACAATATTTCCGTTTTAAATCCCCATAACCTGTAATTTGATCATTTGTAAAAGCTCTAAGAACCACTTGTTTTCTTCCACTTTTTTCAAGAAAAAAGCATAGTTTTACAATGCTAATCTCATTTTTCAATCCCTCTACTTTCAAATTAGTACGCTTAATATACACCTTATTGATGCCAAGCTTTTCTACTAGACCACTATTAGGAAGGGTTAAAATCGATCCTAATATGCTATGAATAAAAAACTCAGGACTAGATGTTGAACCAATATTTGGAGTTTCACGAAGAAATAAACTAAACTTTTCAGCAAATCCCTTAGGTGCATCGAAATTTACTGAGAGAACAGGGTTACCCTTACTGTTACCTGGATTAATTGGTTCAGTGAGTAATAATTCTATTAACTCAAGCTTGTGTTCAATATGTTTCGCTTTAGCTGTTGCTCTTGGCATTTTCTTATCTATTTCTTCATACTGTGTGTCACTTCCTCAAGTTCTATACTACGAAGTTTCTTTGCTGGACTACTTTCTTCTCCTTCTATTCCTCTCTTTTTGTCATTTTCTTGAATAAGATTATCCAGTAATTGAAAAAACTTATCCCATTTATCTTTCCTCTTTGTAAATTCCTCTCTTGAACAACACCATGTTATACGTTCTTTAAATTCCTCCCTAAATTTTACCATTTCATTTTTTGATGATATACATTCTCGAATGAAGAACTCAATAAATCCCCCCCTATCACCATAAATCAAATCTTGGCAAATATCTTGCCCCCTACTACAAAAAATAAGCCTTTCTTTCTCTTTGGGAGTTGCATCTTGAAAGATCAGTTTGATATTTTCCACATCTTCAACCTTAAATAAGTCTAGTAATAATAACCCACCTGATCCGCATTTATCTATTACATGTTTTGTGTGAGTACTAGGACCTTGCTGCCAAAATATTCCAAAGAGCTTTTGATAATTGTAATCTTTATTACCATCTATCATCTTATTAACGATTACTCTCAATAAACAATCATAACCTTCTTCAGAAAGGAAAGCCCACATATGCTGCGCTGTTTCCATAAAAAAACTCTGCCATGGCCAATCCAAAAAGCACTTTAGCACTTCATAAGAGCAGCTCTTGAACACTTCCATTTGTTGTTCTCTATCCATTTCTGAAAGTAAAAAGCACAAAACATCAATATAATTCTCCCTGGAAAAATCTGTAAACTCACTAACACAGTCACAACGTCTTTTTGCCACATATTCTGCAGTTCTTACTAAGACCTTATCTTTTTCTTCAGGAGTTAACTTTTGTAGGAAATATCTGGTTGCTGCTTCATTGCCACTAACTGCTGAACGTCGAAATGCATACTCATAATGAGTAACACTATCATCTTGACAATATCTTCTTATTATATCGCCTAACTGAGCTGTTTCTTCTTCTATATGATGGGACCAGAACGATACTAGAGGTGATTCATTTATTCTTATTTTCCTAAGATCTTTTCCATAGAGTTTCCTACCACTGATTTGTTTCCATAGGGTGAGAATGTTATCTTCTAAACAATAAGTGCATGCTAATCTATAGCGCTTAGCAATATCTAAATTTTCATCTTGCACTAATATCTTTGCTGTTTTCTCTTTATCAATAGTGCCTTGTGGTGTCCAACAAAGCTTGCTTAAGCTTGCTCTAGCATCTTTGCCACCTAAAAGATTTTTATGATATTGTTTCCATATGAGTATCTGCCAACCTATTGCTTCAACAAAACTTGATAGTTCCTTTTTTAACAATTCTGGCAGCGGAAGTTTTAGTACCTTTTTTATCACTTCATCCTCTACCTTTTGCCATTCTCTTTTTCTTTCACTGACATTTAGGATTGGTGATGAGAAGTAAAACTTTGACGCTAAATCCCAGGCATCATCTTGATTCCATAACGTAATAGCTATTTCCACAAGAGCTTTATGCTTAAGTGATGGCATTAGAGTGTAATTCATTACCTAACCCGATTAAAATACTCAATATACTATGATTTTCTATCGGTTCAAGATAAAACACAGCTAAAAAATTGTGTAAAGTTTAACGGCACAAAAAAAATTCTATTAACCCCAACTATGGGTTAGAAAGAAGTGAAAAAAGGCTGGAAAGTGGGTAAACTCCAAGTAATTCTTTCAATTTAGGAGATTACCTATGAAGAAAGATATTACAGAGCCCAACTTTCGAATGTGTGCCAAACCTTGATTCATCAAAGAAAAATAGCTCTTTTTCTGGATACTTGCCAATAACTTCATTGAGATTTTTTTTTGAATTCCTCTTGTTTACTTTTATCTTGTACGTTGTGTACTGGTCTTGGTGTAATATATGAAAATTTCATCTTTTGTATATGGCGGTGTACTGTAGATTTGCTGATATTTAATCCGAACTTTTCCTGGATTCTTATTCTCATTTCTTTAATGGTAATATTAGGATTTTCTTCTATCCATGCTTCAACTTGCTGTAGTTGAGCCTGATTTAATTTAGTTCTTTTACGGCGTTGTGGAGGAGCAAACAGTTTTTCTTCTCTGCCAAATTTTAAGAATTTTATCCACGAAGTTAGTGCGCTTCTTGAAATGCAATATATTTTTGCTACAGCCGTTATACTATGCTTTTTTGCCGCAATTACAGCATTTAGTTTTTTTGAAACATATGCATTGTTCCTTACTTTCTTCAGCATTTCTTTTGCTCACTTTTTCATCCAATAATTTTGATCTTAATGCCATTTAAACCTCGCTACTTCACTTACTTTAGTATGGCTTTTTTTCCATTATTGTCTATCCGTTCTTTGTATAGTGGGAATGGGAATTGGTATTACTTAATAAATTTACTGATATCGGTATGCCTCTTTTCGAATTTGCCTTGTAAATTCCTTCCATCTCTACATCTTATTGACAGCTATGCAACAAAGCCATTCAGGATCTGCATTATTGTTTAACAGAATTTCGACAATTTCTCTGTAACCTTTTTGAGCTGCAAGGTGTAATGGTACACAATCCTGATTTTCAAGTTAGCATTTTCTCCATTATCTAGCAGCATTTTAGCTATCTGATTCACAATACAAGAGTTCTATTTAGAGCTATTTTCAAAAATCTTTGTGCTTTGTATATGTAGCTTATATTTGTTTGGAATGCTTGACTCCTGATTTATAAAATGCTATCATTAATGATACTACAATGTGTAAAGTGAGGAGGTTATGAATCTTAGACTAATTCAGGAAGAAACAAAAGAAATTCCATTTTGCACAACTCCTTGTTCATTGCATTATGAAATTCGAAGGCCACTAATGGAAATGTTTGGGCTAGGGTCTAAAAAAGGCTGTTGTTCTAATCCGTACACTGGGAAGTGCATGATAACTGATAATAAATTAGCCCCTATTGTGCAGCTTACACAAGGAGTGGATGCGGATATAGTAATAGATAACACAACTAAAACAGTATATGCAAAAGAGATTAAAAATAAACAACAAAAAATAGATTTAATATATGATAAGGATCGTATTGGCGCAAAAGAAGTGCATGATATTCAGCTTCTTAAGGCTGGTAAAAGAGTAACAATACCATCTAAATATAAAAGTTTTGAAGATTATAGGAGAGAGCTACAGAAAAAATCTTCTTATATAGTTATAAGGGCTGAAGTAACACAACATTTAGATCATTCAGGAAAGCTGCTGAATGATCCTATAGAAAGCGTTGTTCATTATACTACTTTTCCTAAGTTAAAAGGAAATACCTTAGACTACAAGTATTTTGCTAGAAGTCGAGAGTTAATAGGTAGCAGAAAATCTGAGCTACAAGATAAGTTTAAAAACGTAGTAAAACTGAATGCCTTAATGGCTGCCAAACATAAAGAAGGATTAAGCATTGTGGTACCTAATGCTTTTTTGAGTGGTTTGAGTAATGATGAGCAAAAAGAAGCAAAAATAGCTTTTGTCAATGCAGCAATAGAAGCTGCTAAGGAAATAGAGCAAGATAGTGGAAAATACTCAGGATTTTGTGGGATATTTGTCAATACTGGAAATACTCAAGATTTAAATAAGCTGATAAGCGACAGTGGCATCAAAAGCATTGCTATTAATTATGGTGATCTTAGCGCGCCAAGTAGGGTATCAAAAGAAGGAAAGTTTGCAGAATCTATAATGGGTGAGGGAGTTGGATACGTTGGTAATGGTGCATTATCCGCACGAGGTAATATTGCAGTGGAGGAAAATCTTACTAGAAGAACGTTAGGAGAAACTGTGTTAATGTTTAGTGGAGCATTTAATGAAAAGGTGCTAGATAAAAATTGTTACAGGGGAGAAAATGTGAAATCTGACAGAGTACAAAATAAGACACAAAACATTCAACGTCACAGGTCAACTGTGTATTTCACTTTATCAGCATCTCTTTCAGCTTTGATTATAGCATTAGCATTTGTGACACAAACATATATATTTTTAGCAGCACTTATTGTACCTGCAGTAATTGGACTATGTGGGTGGTCATTATATGAGAAAGAAAAAGGAGATAAACCTAGCTCTAATATTCAAAATAATGTAAAAGCAGAGAGAGCCCTTGATAGTTATAGGGATACACAAACGAACTAGAGCACTTTGCTTATGTACTTATTTAATTTCAGTGTTTGCTATTTGTTTTTTATCCCATTGCTAATACCAATACTCATTGTTGGTAGGTCAAATAGGAGAGATTGCAGATGTAATAGTTTAGACTTAATCTGACAGGGTAATAAAGTAAGATAAAAATATAAACAAATTTTAAAGGAGTGTCAGATATGAGTACAACACAAGAAAAAATACTAAAATCAAAGTTGGGGTTGTTAGAGCCCGTCTTGAAACTGAGTAGAAAGAAGTTAAGAAGTATGGTATAAGATATATTTTAAGATGTACCAAGCGACATAAGTGACAAAGAATGGAAGATAATAGAGCCATATTTTGAACCTTAAAAGACCGGCAGAGCAAGAAAACATAGTATTAGAACAATTGTTAACGCAATCCGCTATATGATGAGAACAGGATGTCAATGAAGACAACTGCCTAAAGATTTTCCACCATGGAAAACCGTGTATAGTTGTGATTCGCGCTTAAAAAAAAGTGGAATATGGCAAGAAATTCATGATTTTCTAGTTAAAAAAGTAAGAGAGATAATCGGTAAGAATGAAACTCCATCAGTGGGAATAATAGACAGCCAGTCAGTAAAAACGACTCAAAAAGGGGATCGAGAGGGATACGATGCCGGTAAAAAAATAAAGGGTAGAAAACGTCATATTATTGTAGATACACTAGGTCTTGTAATTACTGCAGAAGTACACAGCGCAAGCATTCAGGACCATGATGGTGCTACCAATCTTTTTGTTCAAGCTAAATGCAAAGCTCCAACATTACGTAAGTTTTTTGCTGACCAAGGATACAAAGGTAAATTACAAAATCGATGTTTGTTGGAAACTGGATGTTTGCTAACGATTACCAAGAAATTGGTTGATACAGGATTTCAAGTTATTCCTAAACGTTGGATTGTAGAACGAACCTTTGCCTGGCTCTCCAATTTTAGACGCATGAGCAAGGATTACGAACATTCTCCTCTTACTTCAAAAAACAATATCTTATTTAATATGATTACTTCTATGCTTACTAAATTAGCTGCTTAACTCCTTTCAAGACAGGTTCTAAGTTAAAATCTTTTCTCTGTCAAAATAGATATATAATGGGCCAAGGATCGGGAGTTTTTTATACCCTTGAGAAGAATTATCGTAATAGTGAGCAAGTTATTGAATTTGCCAATCGTATACTACATCTTAAGAATTATTGTTTTGCTTCAGAAGATAAAATAGCAGTAGATAACGCTTTTTTCATGAAGAGTGATAATAATAATCAAGGAAACGTTGGCTTTATTACTGATGATAAAAAAGAAGAAATAGGAGAAAAAATACATAAATCTGTAAATTGGGCTGTGTTAGTTTTGGATGATGGGAGTAAGCAAGAAGCTCGTGAGATATTCAAGACTCCACTTGTGTTTAATATATATGAAGCCAAAGGCTTAGAGTTTAAAAATGTGATCCTCTATAAGTTTACATCCTGTGAAGCTTATAAAGAAATATGGAATATAGTATGCTCGGGTAAAAGTGAGGGGGAGATAGATAATACTATTAATAGAGTTCGTGATTCATATAACGAAAAGGATGTCAACACTTCAAGGAGTAAGGATAAGGAAGATAAGTCCTTGGAGAGGTATAAATTTTACATGAATGCTCTTTATGTTGGAGTTACTCGTGCTATTAATAGTGTTTATATAATTAATAATGAGAAAAAACATGCTTTACTCAAAGTAATACAACCAGACGAGAAAAAAACATTTAATACAGAGGATATTAAGAACGAAGAGTCTATTCCTGAAGAATGGAAAAGTATTGCAATAAAATTGAGAGATCACGGAATAAGCTATCAACCTGAACTTATAGCAAGAAATTTGCAAAACGAAGGAAAAAAAGAATATGCTGAAGAGGTTACAAATGCATTGAAAGCTAAAGGATACAATAAAGAGAGTCAGGATTCAGATAAGAGCAAACATACAAATTCAGTGTTAGAGAGTGATATGAGTTCTAAGTCTTCACAAAGCTCAGAACATGAAAAAGATAATGATATTAGAAAGCTTCAGAATGAAAAGGATAAACATAATCAAAGTAAGAAGAAGAAAGCTAAAAAACCCCATCAAGTTCAAGAAGTGAAACCACAGCTTTCTTTAGGAGATAGTACTAGTCAGAGTAAAAAACCTCAGAATGGAAGGCATAAGCAGGATCTAAATGACGAAAAAAAGGAATCAAAAAGATTAGAAAAGGATACAAAGGAATTATTTTTAGCTTTAAAAAATAAAAATGTGAAAAAGGCTGAACGGTTAATTAAGAAAGGAGCTAATATTAATGCTAAGAATGAGAAAAGTATAACTCCTTTACATTTGGCAGCAGTAATGAATTATAAGGAAGTACTTGAACTACTTCTAGAGAAAGGAGCTAGGGTTAATGCTAGGGATATTTTGAATTGTACTCCTTTACGTATGGCAGTAGAAAATGGTTACTTTGATATAGTTCAACTTCTTTTGCAGCATAAAGCTGAAGTTAATACCAAAGATGCTTCAAGTAATACTCCTTTACATTTGGCAGCAAAAAATGGTTACCTTAATATAGTTGATCTTCTTATGAAGCATGGAGCTGATATTAATGCTCAGCTGGCTGGAGAGCGCTCAGGTGTGACTCCTTTGCATTTTGCAGTACTAGGTTGTCACACTAATATAGTTAAATCTCTTCTGAAAAATGGAGCTGATGGTGTGCCGTAGAGACACAAAGAATGTTCAAGTAAGAGCAAACTAAGTGCAAAAGCTGCACAGTAGATGAGGGTA
>DWRT01000010.1:0-16390 GCA_018246095.1 Toxidia parvulus | reverse complement strand
TCTGTGTGTAGCCGTGATTTTGGTTGGTGAAAATCGATGGTGTGGCCTATGATGAAACAGGTCTCTAGGCAAAGGTAACTCGTACCTTCGTATTCTTGTCTGCAATAAAGATAGCACAGTCGGACCTTAACGTATGTTTAATATGTTCATACCTATACGATACTTTTTAATTATCAACAAACCAAACATTATCGCTATCAACATTATGTAAAGATATTTATATGTAGGTACGTATATACGCGTCTTTAATCTATCATCTACAATCTAGTTTCTACATCATGAGTTTAAGGGTTTCATAACATAGAAGAAAAGATATAAAGATTCCTACCTTTATCAGATCTCAAGATTTATTTCCGCAAATTATACGCGAATGGCGTCATATTTTATGTCATAATTACTGAAACGACGATAGTTTTCCGCTGATGTAATTCAAAATTGTCTACTAAATCTTAACATTCTGAGATATGAAGAATACCCGAGCCCAAACGTCTGTCTTTTGGGAAAAAATACATTTAAATGTATGTTTAAGCGATTATATATTTGTAGCAGAAGTATTTCAGGAACCAATTACTATTTCAAACACATATAGTGTACAGATGGGTAGTAAATTAGTATGTTATTGGTACCTACTCTTTCTATATTTTAACACCCACGCTTGTCATAAAGTGCGCATTTCTAAAAGAAAACAAAACACATTGTATTTACTTAGCAGACGTTACAACTTCATAATAAATCTTTGTAACTTAGATGAAAGTTGTAAGGCTACCATAAGACCTCCGACAAGGTTGAACGATTGTAATCTATTGATAAAAACTGGGACTGACGGTATAACGTGCCCTCCGAAGCACTAAAACGCTCTAAAAATTATGCCACTAGCAGTCACCCATTCACTTAACGCTTTGTCGATCAGTTATCATCGGATTGGACTGTGTCAATCGGACATTCGCCGTACGACTACCAGGGTTGTTTATCTATTAACATTCAATATAACAAGATCTGCATAAACAAAAATCTAACAAACTCCCTTCCTTTCCAAATCCTTATAGACAGCAGCTTCGACGCCGACCGCGTCCGCCAGTCTCTGCATGAAGTTCTGCTTGGGCGGTGGAACAGGTTTCCTGAAGCGCTGCATCAACTTCCGACACAGCGGGGATTTGAAGTTTTCTCCTGGCATTTTATATATAATATATTAAATTGTATTGCATTGCATTGCAAGAATCCTTCAACATTATTTTCATACATGCAGCAGACCGATTCGGCATGAGTATATATGTGTTGGAACATAACACATGTCGTGTTAATGTTCATACAATGTTGGGGTCGACTTCGTAGTTCTGAAGATAGTAGTTCCGTCTAACGGACGCGGTGATCCGGGTACTATCCCTGGCAAATATTATGTGACAATGTTTATTCGCGAATCCTGGATGAGTTTTTTGAGTTGCCTGAGTTTTTTAGTTCATCAGTTTATTTCAAATACTGATCTCGATTGCGAGAACGTTATACGATTTGCATGAAACATCTTGTTTTACAATTTTACCAGTAGAGGCGGTAATCCGGTTTTCATATAAATCGTTGTCAACGTGGTCGCGATCGAGTGTGAGAAAAAACTCGCACTAAGCATACTGGCAACCACACTCTTTACATTGAAACGCAAAAGCTCCATGGTAGAAATAGGTATAACGGTGGTTTCATGCTAGTCTAACTGTACAAAGGATCTACCATTTCTAAATAGTGAAAATGATACTGGAAACAAATTAAAAAAAAGTTTTTTTTAGGTTCAGTCGTTCCTAGACTAAAGCCCAAATTTGATTGGAATACCTATGCACAAATAAAACTCCATTAAAAGTCGATTGTATTCAGTACTACTTATTTATTTATTACATAGTAACGACGCGACGGCGAGAAAATAAAAGAAAACACACCTAATCTATAGCTACTGATTTTTTTATTTTAAATTTGTTGAATTTCGTCTAAAGAGATGCCCACTGTTTTTAAAATAATATTGATAGAAATTCCTTCCTTAACTAAATTCTTTGTAATTTTCATCTTTTCTACTCTCTTCACTTTCTCTTTGCAAACTTGTATGCTTTCAAACAGAGATTTTATTAGTACATGCCGTAGTTCTTGGCTTTTGATCTTTTTGTATTCTTCTATTAACTTTGATAGCTCTGCTTCACTATTCTCATTTTCTCTTGTTTCTGGAAGCAGATCTGTAATATTAATTAATAGTACCTTTGCTATTTCATCTAACATTTCAAGTGAAACAGCAGCTCGTCCTTGTTCATATTCATATATTCTTTGATTTATTATGCCCACTTTACTTGCTAAATCTTCTTGAGTGTATCCTCTTCTCAACCTCCATTCTTTTATTCTTTGCCCTACTTTATACGGAATAGAAATTTTTTTTTCATCATTATCATGTTCACCAATAGATAAATTAGTTGTTCGAGAGATAGAAACTCCTTCCTTAACTAAACCCTTTGCCACCTCTATTTTTACTGCCTTTCCACTTTCTTCTTCACTAATACGGATGAATTTAGTTAATAAATAAAACGTTTCACGTAATTCTTGATCCTTAATCTCTTTATGTCTTCTTACTAGATTCAGTACCTCCTCTTCCTCATACCTTCCCTCATTTGATACTTCTTGTCCGCAAGCTAGATCTCTAGCAGTTGTTGATAATGCTTCTGCTAATTCATATAACTTCTTAATTGAAATTCTGCGTGTTCCTTTTTCATATTGCAGTATTACCTGATATGTTGTTCCGATTTTTTTTGCTAAATCTTTTTGAGTATATCCCTTTGCTAATCTACGATTTCTTACTTCCTGTCCTATCACTTTGTAATCTAAAAAATTAGAGCATTTATTCTCTTTTTTCAAATTTTATACTCCATAATCAGAAGAGCTGTTACGTATACTTAATTGGCAACCTTTTTGACAAACTGAACTCATCTCCTTTCAAACAATTTTTCTATATCACTTAGTTTCATTTCTATATACGTTGGTCTTCCGTGATTGCATTGCCCAGCATAAGGTGTTTCCTCCATTTGTCTCATCAACTCATTCATCTCCTCCAACTTCATTTCCCTTCCAGCTCTATGGCACGCAATGGTAGCTAATATCTTGTTCACTTTTTCTTCTATAGGTAGAGTATCTCCTATCTCCATTAATCTATCAATTATATTCATCACCATCTCTCTCACATTTATTGTTCCTAAAATTGCAGGTATTTCTTTTACCCTTACTTTATCTTCTGATTCTATCTCAATACCAAAACCCATTTCAAAAAGCTTATCTTTATAAGTTTCAACCATCTCCATTTCAGCTTGGTTTTTAATCTCAACTGTTTCAGGAAGAAGAAGTTTCTGTCTTTTTATACTTGATTTTCGCTTTAAGCACTCGTACATCAATCTCTCATGGGCTGCATGCTGATCTACTATAATTAATTTGCCTTTAGCCTCAGCAATAATGTAAGTATTGTAGACCTGACAGCGTGCATATCCTAGAGGATGATCCGCTATTAAATCAATTTGCTTCCTTTCTAAAACCATCGTTCCCTTTTGGGGTAGAGATTCTCCATATTTAAACGTTTCTGGTAAGCTTCGCCTTCTTTCATCTGGTGCATTGAATTCTTTCATTAGACGATTTTCTAAAAGACTTGGTCTCTTTTCATAAAACTCTTTTTGATCTTTTTTCTCTTGACTATCAATCTGCTCTTGGCTTTTACTATCATTAAAAATTAGCTCCTCTTCAATACCTTGATCACCCGCTGCAAATCTCGTTGATAGTGTTTTTATTATCCCTCTTCTCACTATTTCATATATTAGCCTTTTATTCTGAAATCTTACTTCCGATTTATTTGGATGCACATTTACATCTACTTGGTCATATGGTACTTCTAAATGCAACACTGCAAAAGGATACCTATTGTTTGGAATAAAATCGTGATACGCATATCTAATTGCACCAACAAGTAGATTGTCTTTTATTGGCCTTCCATTAACAAACGTATAAATCTGAGTTGAGTTGCCACGATTGACATTAGGTTTACAGATGTGTCCCTTAAGTTTGATTCCTTCTTCTTCCTCTTTAACTTCCAGCGAATTGCTTTGAAATTCTTCTTCTACTTCACATAATCTGTTAAATAATAAAGTTTGCTTAACATATTTTAAGAGCTTTTTATTACCGGAAGTGAGAGTAAACCCAATACTGTAGTTAATCATTGCTAAGTTATTTACAATGTCAACAATGCTTTGTGTTTCTGCCCTCTCGGTTTTTAGAAATTTTAATCTATTTGGTGTGGCAAAAAATAAGTCACGAATTTCAATATATGTACCTTGCAACAAAGAACAAGGGGTAATCTCTCTTATTTTTTCTCCTCCCTCGTATCTTATAG
Organism: Toxidia parvulus; assembly: GCA_018246095.1. NCBI lineage: Eukaryota > Metazoa > Arthropoda > Insecta > Lepidoptera > Hesperiidae > Toxidia > Toxidia parvulus. The sequence goes on along the minus strand of DWRT01000010.1, from coordinate 11,994 downwards.
ACCATGCTTCCTTTCCTCCACTTGCCTTGGATGATAATTTCATTCTGCTTACTGCTGCAATTGAAGGTAAAGCTTCTCCCCTAAACCCAAGATGTCTGATCTCTATTAACTCACTATCACTTAATTTTGAAGTGGCATGCCTCATAAGTGCTAGTTCCAGATCGTTCTTTTCTATTCCATTTCCATCATCTGTCACAGTTATAAGGTTACGTCCACCACTTTCTATTTTAATCTCTATTTCTGAACTTCCAGCATCTATTGCATTTTCTACTAATTCCTTTACTACACTTGCTGGCCTTTCTATTACCTCTCCTGCTGCTATACGATTTATAGTTTTTGTATCTAAAAGAATTATTGCCATAACACTCCCTCCAATCTATGAAACTTAGAGCTCCCTCTATTTTTTTGTGATTTCTTGATCTCACAATCTCTATATTTTAGCTTTTTAGATTCCTTTCTAGCAAGTCTATCTGCCTCTTCATTATAGGTATTACCACTGTGAGCCTTAACCCACTTCCAGTTAATATCATGCTGCAAGACAATTTCATCCAATTCCTTCCATAACTCAACGTTTTTTACTGATTTTTTATTGGCTGTCTTCCAACCATTTGTTCTCCACTTATTGATCCACTCTGTTATACCTTGTTTAATATACTGACTATCAGTGTGTAAAACAACTTTGCAAGAAACTTTCAACATCTTTAGCCCGTTAATCACAGCCTTTAACTCCATCTTGTTGTTCGTTGTGTTTTCTTCACCTCCAGAGATACGTTTTTTGATAAAGACACTTTTATTTTCATACATCATCACAGCTGCCCATCCACCAGGACCTGGATTTCCAGAACATGCTCCATCTGTATATATTATAACCTTCTTTTTTTCGCCCATACTTACAGAATATAGATTCAACGTAAATTTGCTACCAAAATATGTTGATATTATTTTTTGAATATTTTAAAATATAAGGTGTGAGAGATTGACAAACCTGTCCTCACGATGTTAGGTAAATCGTAATTGAGCTTTTAGGCTCGTATTTTTATTAGGAGGTTAGTCTCTCACACTGAAAATAAATATTTTTAAGCTCTTAATAGCTCATCAATTCATTTGCTGGGGTTTATAGAGGGAGTTGTAAAAGATGATAAAATATAACATTAAGGTTTAATAGGCTTTAGTACAAAAACGTTGAATATTTCTTCACAATTGTGTATAATTATTAATGTTTTCTAGGTTAACCCGTCATGGCTCTTTCGAAGTTTCTAGATCCTAAGAATGACATATCATTCAAACGCATCTTTGGTACTGAAAAAAATAAAGATATCCTTATTCACTTTCTTAATGATATTCTTGGCTTCACTGGCAAAAGTGCAATAAAGGATATAGAGTTTTTAAGTACTATTCAAGACCCTGATATTGCTTCTAAAAAACAAAGCATTGTTGATGTTCTCTGTAGAGATGAAAATGGGCTGCAAGTGATAGTTGAAATGCAGGTTGCTAAAACTAAGGGCTTTGAGAAACGTGCCCAATATTATGCTGCTAAAGCTTACTCAAGACAGGCTGATAAAGGTGATCAATATCATGACCTTAAGGAAATTATCTTTATTGCTATAGCAGATTGTATTTTATTCCCTGATAAGTCTGAGTACAAATCAAAGCATACTATTCGCGATGAAGATACTAATGAACATGATCTAAAAGATTTTTACTTTATATTTATTGAGTTGCCTAAATTTCCAAAAACCAAAGAAGATCAGCTTTCAAGTATAGTTGAAAAATGGGTCTACTTCTTTAGATATGCAGACGAAACTAGTGAACAAGAGCTAGAAAGAATAATAGGAAGTGATCTAATAATTAAAAGAGCATATGAAGAACTAAATAGGTTCAACTGGTCAGAAAAAGAATTTATTGCCTATGAACAAGAGATTAAGCGTATTCGTGATGAACAGGCTGTCCTTGCTCAAAAACTCGATGATGCTACTCACAAAGGTAGACAAGAAGGCATCCTCATCGGACATAAAAAAGGCATGGAAGAGGGCGAAAAACAAGCTAAAATTGCTGTGGCTAGGGAAATGCTTGCTGACAAAATGAATATTAATACTATTGCTAAATTTACTGGATTGTCCATTAGCGAAATTAAAAAACTTTAAAAGGGTTGTGATCTTCTTCTTATCTGATTAGCTGATCTTACATCGTTTAAGTTAGTTCCTGGTTGCATTTCCGAAATTTCACAATAATTACGACATAATCTAGCGTTTTCATTTTTTAACATTTCAATAAGTCCCTGGTTGCTTTTTTCCTTAGCTAAAATAAAAGGAGAATTCTTTAGGTTGTTTAGAGCGTTTACATTAGCACCTCTCTCTAATAAAGTCTTAACAACCCCATTGTGACCCTCTAATGTTGCATCATGTAATGGTGTCCTACCGTCTTTATTTTTAGAATCAACATCAGCACCTCTATCAACAAGAAATTTAACTATATCTAAATTACCCCCTTGTACAGCACGATGTAAAGGCATTTTCTGGTATATTATTTCATTAAAGAAATTATAAGACTTTTTTACAAATTAGTAAAGATTTTCATTTTAGAATCTTTATAGAAATTTTTAAAACATATGACAAATGAATTGCCTACTTCCATTCCCATTATTTGTCATAATACTGTTATTTAAAGCATCACACTGATCAAATCATATTTATCATGAAGAAAGGGGCAACTGTACTACTTTGAGTTAATCTAATATCCTCTTTTACTCATTGATTTCCACGTCCACGACCTCTAGGAACATTACTAACTCCTGGAGATTCTAACTCACTTCTAGGGCTCATACCACGCCCACGACCCCTAGAAACACTACTAATTCCTGGAGATTCTAACTCACTTCTTCTCACACCACGCCCACGACCTCTGGGAACACTACTAATCCCTGGAGATTCTAAAGTCTGCCGATCTTCTCCTTGTTGTTCTACTGTATCAGGATGTATCATATGAATAGAACTGTGAACTACTGGAGCAGGAACAAACTCATCACTTGTTAATATTAAAGAATTTTTATCTTTAGCCCTTATATTAACAACTACTCCCATGAAAAACATTTTGTCACTATCTGTGATTGCTTTCAATGCTGCCCCTTTAGCATATCTAATATTTTGTTCTTTTGTTAGTTTATCAACTTCCTGTTTTAGCTGATCTTGATTTAAATTTTTATCTATAAGCTTAAATTCCAGCGCTATAGGAGTGTATTCTTTAGTACCCTGAGGTGAAGGACTAATACCTTGAATTACCATATCAACACGACCACCTGCTCCTACTTGAAATTCAGGTATGATTACAGTCTTCGCAGAAGTCTCCTGTAGCTTTAAATCACTGTAACTACAAAACAAACCATTAAGAATGGCTTGCAATCTTGCTTCATTAGTAATCAAATCTTTAATAGAGTAAATCTTATCTGCTACTTCAGTAAGTAACACTTTATAGGCTTGCAATGAAACCTCACCGTCAGAGGCATGTTGAGAAGTAATTGCTTGATCAAGTTTTCCCTTTAATTCATCAGCATTAGGTATCTTAAGGAAATTACCTGCAAATTGTTGATTTGCACTACTTGGTTTATATTTGCTTATCTGTTCTATTTCAAAAAGTTCTTCAAAAGATAACCCTGTTTCATATTTTTTGAGACTCATTTTAATTTCTATGACATTGCCTACTCTTCCTATTCCGGGTATGTCCAGCACTGGAATTTTTTTATCAGTATAAAATTCTCTCGTATTGGATTCTCTGATATGAAAAATGAATGCTGTTTTCTCTTGCCCTTCATTACCTTGAACAAATATTAATGTTGTAACAGGGCTTTTAGATAAAGTGTATTCTGTTCCCTGAGTCCAATTTAGCGGATACTCATTATATGAATATATATATTTTTTTACGTTACCCTGATCTTGACCAATCTTGTTAATTAAAATTGATTGACCTAATATATCTCTACTGAAATAGTAATGATCTTTTGTTTCTTTATTCGCTGGAAAAGTATGGTATTCGCTTGATAACAAATCTTTTACCTTTCGCTTAAAAACTTCCTCAGAAATTGATTGATTATCCCACTCACCAACTAGTTCGATAAATTCCTCCATCAAAGGAGCTGGTGGTTGTTTGATAGGCTTTACTTCAGTTTTAAATGGTTCCGCATTATCTAAATTCAACCCAACAGCAATAGCATTCTCTGCATTGGTTAAAACCCTCATCTTATTTGGTCTAAAACCTTTTATATAATCTTCAGCTTGTCTCAGCGCATCACTTGGATCAACTTGTCCTTCAGTTCCAGCCTTGAGTTCAATAAGAATTGGAACTGAATCAACAGCACGATTAGGCCCACGAACAAGCAAAACAATATCAGCGTAACCCCCTCCAGCAAACTGTTCCAGATAGAGTTTGGTATTATCACGATATCGAAAGTTATCAAATACTCCTGCTACAAAACCATGCTGATCAGCTTCACGAGCTCTATTGCCATAAACACTATCTTGTAAGTCTAAATTGGTATGAACTTTCTTAATATAATTTAGAATGTCTTCGAGATTTTCCTTAACTTGACGTGTATCTGAATTGACAAGCTTTTCTATATAATCCTCTAGGTAAATAGATTTACCCATCTTTTTTGTCACTTCCTGAAACTTTACTGTAGGCTCGATGGGTTGATCTACAATTTTCTTTTTACTTTCTACCTTAATATTTATTTTTTCATCTTCTCCATCACTCTTTAAGGTATATCCCTTTGCTGACGTGATTCTTGATAACTCCTTCCTAACATCATCACTAAGATCCTTACCTGACCTCAGAAACTGCTTGATTTCATCAAAAAATTTATCTTTAAACGCATTATTACCTTTCAATTCATCACGATTAATTTGTATTGCTTTAGTACCTCCATGTATGTCCTTAGCTACATACTCTAACACACCATCCTTTTTTACATATAAATATAATTTCTTTGATTTAACATCCTTGTCTGATTTAGGCTTGCTTTTTACTAACTCATACTTATCTTTCAAAATTTTTATCACATCAATTTGAAGCTTACGTTCGTCTAATGGAGTGTAATCTCTACCCATCACATTCTTCCACTCACCTGTGGTGAATTCAAAATTTTTAGTGCGTGTTTGTGGAGAATGAGAATGTTGAGCTTCTATCTCCTCAGTGAAAATAAAAACATGTGTTTTGGTTTCTGTTTCTGCTACAACCTTTAAGGTTCTTGATCCCTCAAAACGAAAGTGTAATTTCTTTATACCTAGCTTATCATTAAGTTTAGTATCTAATACACTGGAAAAAGAACCTAAAAACCTATGAGGAAAAAAGCCTGGCTTTTCACTAGAATGTAAATAGGATTGTATTTGATCAACCAATGACTGATATCTTGCTTCAAAAGATTTATCCAGTGAATCCGCTGCATCAGAAGTTGAAGAATCTACCTTACTAAAAAGTAACTCCATTAGCTCGAAATCTTGTGGTTTTTCTTGCTGTTGATCGTTATTAACCATAACCGCCTCCTGATTTTAACCTTTTACAATTTTTACTCTCACTAAAATTCTTTGTATGCTTTCGTTTAAGTCTAAGTAACTGAATTTTCAAAGAGAGAAACTCTACACTTTTCTTCTAACATCAGTCATCTTCTGCTGTATAGTTTCTACATCTAATGATGAACTTGGTAACTGATCACCATCTCCACTAACTAATTGCCTATCTCTAATTCTAGTGAATATCTCATGTATTGATTTATCTTCTTCCATAATAGACTGCATTTGCTCTTGATTAAGAGATTTAATAATTTCCGGCAATACCTTAATATCCGCATTATTTTTGATCAGACAAGCAATTCTATTTCTAGATGCATATCCTATACCCAACTTATCTAAAAAGTGTTGTTTATGAGTCTCAAAACCAGAACGATTCCACATGGAAGTAAGCATGTCACTACCAGACTTAATAAAACTATCATCTGGTACAGAAACAAGTGAATCCAATGCTCCAAACATCGATGTACTATAACCTTCAGGAGATAAATCTTCTGACTTTAAATGTTCAAATAGCTTTTTGGCACTTTCAAAGGAGTAACTTCCTGTGAGCGTACTTAACGTATAATGATACTTATTTTGTTTGAAATCCCTTTTCAATAACTCATGATACTTATCTTCATGAAGGTAACGTAGACAAAAATCAACCATACCAATATTATCAGCAGAAAAACGTCCTTTATTATACGCTACTTCCATCAATAAATCTTCTTTCCTTTTTGGAGATACACAATCAATTAACTGTAACTTATCCCAGAAGAATTCCAAGGCTTCAACATGCTTTTCTAGCATCGCACATTTAAAAGCGTAAACATATGGATGCTCATCATTTAGTTCTAACTGATGTTCTTGGTTATTTATAGCATGTGACCAGTAAATCATTAAAGCCCCTTTATCACATCCCTTAACCAAACTCTCTACTGGTTTATTACCTAATGTTAATTTAAATTCTTCAAAAATAGCTCTTATCTCGTCTTCAAAACAACACCAGCAGGCAATTCTGTAGCGGTCAAAGGGTCTAATAAGACTTCTTTGCCCATCCAAAGTTTTCAAGGCTAACAATTTTTCCCCGAAAGCATACCTATTGAGTCTAATTTGTCCTGAAGCATCTTCTATCTCCCAACAAGTTTCATCTTCTAAAACTTTCTTAAAAAGGGGTGGTATTATTGTGCTATCCCATTTATTCAGCAATGTCTGATATGCAATACACCATCTTTTAATCTCTAACTCTTTAAGCCCTTTATGAGGATCATCCTCTTTAATGGAAGTTAGTAATACCTTTTGTACATTTTCGTAACCCATACCTACCCCTCTAACAAGATTTAACACGTTTTAGGCATGTTGCTCTACTTTTAAAACTTTGTCAATTACTATTATAGAAAAATTTCTAACCCAAAGTAGTTTTAGGCAAAAGGGCCTTAACAGGCTCAATATAAGGCCTTTTATTTGCTTTTAAATTCTGTTTTTTATAAATCTACCTTGATTATCATTCTAAAATAAACTAATATTAATTTAGCAAGATATATTATTAAAATCTCAAGCAAATTAACCATTTCCAATACCCAAAACCAGGGGCGGTGAGAAGTGTTTTTCTTGGGATGGGATGGTCTACCAAACGATACATACGAACTTTTCTAGATAATAATTTCATTATACGCTGAAATCAGCTATATTGGCTCACTTTTACTAAACCTACGTACGAACTGTTTTGCCTAAGCTTATGAAAATAATTTAAACCTTCTATTTTTATAACCTTATTTCTATGCGGCTTGTTCTCGCAAATATACGACCTTTTTTGCAATTTTAGAAAGAGTCAATAATTCAAATTTTTGCAGCACTAAAATAGACGTTTCTTTAGTTACAACAAGGTCTATTTTTTCGTAAATAAAAATGTTTTATAATAATTAATTATTAGAATGAAAATATCATACTTGGCTCTCAAGAAATTTCCTGTTGTGCAGTGGTAAGGTTTGGAGAAAAAGATTGGCTTGGCAACGATAATTTACTAGACTAAAGTTTATATTAAAATACAAAATGGGGTTGCGGGTATGGAATCTGGTTTGGATCACAATTACAATAAAATACTTGATATATTAAAAGGTGCTATTAAAGGCGACGATAATCAAGTTAAAGCAAGAAAACATCTTAGAGTAGAAAGATGGTTGAGGGTTTATATTCAATTAATTGAAGATTTTGATGAGGGAAAATTAAAATTTTTCTCTGATATATTCTCTGATAATTCTTGTTGGGATGGAATAAAATTAAAAAATAAAGCTGTTGGTGAAAGGTTAACTGAAGAAAAAAATAAAAATGGAAAAGAAAATCCGCTTGATCTTGCAGATAGATATTACTTGGCATGTAAATATTGTCTAGAAGATAAGATTCCTGGATTGTTTGAACAAGTATTTATGAGATTTAAGAGAAGTGCCTTTGAAGAGGATGGATCTGATGATGATCTGAGAAGAGAATTATTGGAAAATATCGAAGAAACTAGCCCTATAAAAGCTTTCTGGTCTTTTCTTATTGATAAGCAGATTGGAAAACTAAACGAATATAAATCAGTTGAAGGTTTGCAAAAATCCATACAGATAAATTCTAATAAAAACTGGGAAGAAGGTATAGAGTTCTTCTATAATAAATTGCACAATGATTCCAGTATTTCTAGTCAAGATAAAAATAATTTGTTAATTGAAGCAGCTTTATCTGCAGTAAAGGGTTACAAAGAAGTAGACACCATAGAGTTTTGCCTGTCTAAAATGGATGATGAACAAAAGAAAAAATTACTAAATAGAGATTATAAGGAAAATACTTATTATGCAGTGTTGAATGTGCTAGTAGGTCAGTATTACTTTGATTCTTTTATGGAATTAAGCCGATTGTGTAGTCAGATTGAATGTGAACGTTACACAACTTTTTTATCTTCATTATCAGATCAAGTACTGAAGAATCCAGATCTGTCTGAAGAAACAAAAAAATGTATGATGAATGTTTGGGAACGTATAATAAAATTAAAAACTCAAGACCGCGGGGAGCAATCTATTTCCTCTATTTTTGTAGACTATTCAGTTACATATACAATAGCAAATTTAATTGTGGATCCAAGTAGACAAGGGGTAAGTAAAGAAGAAATATTAGGGAAGATATTAAAGCACGTAAAAGAAATGAGTGGTGAGGAGATGATAAAGGTTAAAGATTCTGTATTAAGTAAAATTCAGTTATTTCATGGGGGTAAAAAATTGCAATTAGGAGAACAAGTATTTTCTAAATTAGCTCAAGAAGCTTCTAAAGAATCAATTTTGCGTGAAGCTGGTGATACTTTGCCACAGTCAAGTCTCAGTACGACTGATACCCCATATAATATAAAATCTTTAGGCCATAGCAAATAGGAGAGTAATATGCCAAGTAATGTCAAGCCGCTTGAGTTGGTACAGCTTCTGTTAATGAGAAATAAATCAAAAGACGAGTTCCTAGATTTTCAAAAAAGGTTCCAATCGTTTATCAATCAATCTCCTTCTTTTTTGCATTCAGTTGGAAAGCCAGGCTTTTTCCCTAGTTTCTTTTTTGGTATGTTTGCTACTGTATTAGACACAGAACTTGCTACTAAAATTGGTATCAAAAAACTTCATTTTCGTTTTGATGATAATAGAACTTTAAAAATAGCTATATTAACTAATGAGGGACTTAAGTGTATAACGGTGTCTGATCAAGTTGATGGTAACATGCATCTAAAGTTCTCTCAAGGAGAGTTAGAAAAAATAGCACAGAAATGGAAAATGGGAGCAGAGTTTGATAAACTAGAAAAAGAAGAGCATGAAATAACAATTACAGGAAAAGAAGTAAAGTACGGAAAGGTTGATCCAGCTTTTAGTAAAAAGACTGATTATTCACAAAAAGGTTTTACAGAAATAGAAAAAGATCGTGACCAACAAGACCTAGAGAGCTTAATTTCAAAATTGAGTAATCAAAATTTTGAAGAAGTAAAAAAGAACGCTAGAAGAATGTTTAATTATATTACAAATGTCTATAAGAAATATGAAAAAGAAACTCTATTTAGCGGTAAAGAATCAAGTCATCATGGGTTTTTAGCTGGGTTTTTGATAAATTTTAAGTATCGTTTTCACCTAAAACTTTATCTCGAATTATTTGCTGGAAAAGGTTACGCAGACATTATTTTACTTGTGCGCGGTTCTGATAAGTCGCTAAGCTCTATTCCTATTATTATTGAGCTTAAAGCAGGTACTGGTGAGATAAGTACAGTGATAAAAGCATTGAAGCAAGCACAAGATTATGTTAAGGGCTCTTTTTCTAACTCTATAAGAATGATTACTATAGCTAATGAAGCTATTTGTGTAGGATTAAATTTTGACATGGTTCATCACGAAAATGTTAAAATTGATGTAGAAAATTTTCTTAGTCGAGAAGGTAATTCTGTAATAGAAAAGTTACTTGGCACTGAAGCAGCGAATGCTGAGGTGATAAGAACACAGCTAGAGTATCTTTACTATGGAATTGTTTGGAGCAATGGTGGAAGTGATAATATTAATTATGTCAGCAGAATGATCTTAGGTCAGCTAGTACTTATTTCTAATATTATTAAGCGTGAAAAGTTAGGTAAACATATTTTTATTTATGATCAAAATGATAAAATGGTTACTGGATCACAGAAACGCCCAGAAGCAGCAAAAGAAAGTATTGAGGATTGTGTTACAACTATAGTGCTAACTTTAGGTAAGAAGGTGCTTATACTCAACATAAATGAAAAAAATGAATTTGCATTGAGAGTGCCAGATAATAAAGGAATTCCTATTGAAAATATTAGGGGAATTCAAAACGTCAATGACATAAAGATACAAGAAATAACCTGTAACTTATACAGTACACCTAGTAATAAGAATCCATTTGATCAGTACTGTAATAAGAATAAGGGAATTACAGTAAATACGTATGACTCATTGGACAAATACAAAAGAGGTAAAGAAATTTTACAAGGTAATTTTACTCGAATTGTGGAAAATAAAAAATTTAAAGCAGCTTTGAGCAAAGCTATAGAATCTGGTAAATATGATGATTACAAAAAACTATTTGAAGAAATTTCTCATATACTACATCCTTTCAAATCATTAATAAGCAATGAGGCTACATTTCAAGCTGTATTGCATGGTTTATTTAGTAGCTACGGAGAAGATAATATAAAAGTTATTACTGAATTTCAAATAGGTGGTGGAGAGAAGTTGGATGTTATGTTGGTTATAAATGCTACTGATCAAAAAAAAAGAATACCCCCCAGTTGGAATAGAGCTAAAATTTGCTAAGAAAGGAGAATTGGATAAAAAAGAAAAAGATGCTAAGGACCAGTTGAAAAGATATAAAGAAGGTGAAGCGTATAAGGTAATTACTGATGCTGGCAAAGTGAAACTGATATATGCTGTTTTTAATAAAGGTGCAACAGATGAAGGTTCCCTTATAAAAATTGGTAATGAGTTTGTAGAGGTAGATGTAAGACATAGCTCTGTGGTTGCTTTTGGTCAACAGCCAGGTAGTCTCCAACAACCTTATGTTCAACAAGCAGGTCTATCTCGAGCAGTTAATCAGTGATCTAGTCTTAAGAAATAGTCATCTTAAGTAGGTTATGCTGTCGAGAAGTTTTGTGACAAAGTTATAGAAGGAAAACAAAATGATCCTGATACGAGTACATGGAGTGCTGTTAAAAGTTCGTTTTCTGATACATTTATTACTAAGCATAATATGAATTACATTTATAGTAATCAATCTCCAGTGAATTCCTTAGATAGCTAAGAGCTAAAAGTATGTATTGTGTAAATAGTTACCAAGGCTGGAAGGTTTTGAACTTTTTTTCACAACACTGATGTTCTTGCTAAAATATTTTTGAAAAAGTTAGTTGACTTATAAATAATTCTCTACTAATACTGGCATATGTTTGTTTATTCTGCTGAAGTGGCTCCGCAGGTTACTGTATAAGCTTCAGCAGTTTCCGTACTCCTTTAAAGTATAATTCATCATGCTCTTATAGTAGTGATATCAAGTATAGGTCTTAACCATGTTGATTTATAGTAAAATTAGCCCAAATTTGCAGTCATAAGCAACTTTTAACCTCTCTATATACTCCATTGTTACTCACCATAAAAACTTAACAAAAGCTTAACGACATAAGTAGTAAAAAGATTATGGTTATTGACTTAATGTTACATATCGCATACAATATATCATATATCTTAGCTTAGAGGGACAAGTATGGGTGAGTCTACTGGGATAGTAAAATCTATTATCAATCTACTAAAACCAAAATCCAAACCAGAACCATCTGATTTTGAATATGAATCAATTATAGAACATCTATTATCTAAAGAGCATTTATTAAATGAGCTGATGAATGATATGTGGTACTCAGGAGACTTACCATCAGTCAGAAACTATA
>DWRT01000008.1:0-13778 GCA_018246095.1 Toxidia parvulus | reverse complement strand
TACACTGACTTTAAGTAACTCTTATTTATATGTAAATACTTGGGTAATGTGGTTTTCAATAATTAAAAAGGCGCTTACCTTGTCAAAGATTTCGGTCAAGTTTGGAACTTTTTTACAACTTAAACATCTTATTTAACTTACAAAAGTTTAATTTTAATACATTAAACTGAGCTGAAAAGAGGCTTAAATTGTGTCCTCGTCACGTCACGTCCGCTCAGCAACTTGCCTGCTGAGGTAGTGTTTCTTCCCACGCACGACCAACTCTAGTTAATAATTATTATGTTTCTTTGCTTAAAAATATATTGAATTTAGAACGGCTTAAAACCAGTCTTACGACCGCGCGAGTTCGCTTATTAAGTATGTACATGAACAAAAACATTTAAATTTGTATTTGCTTACGGTGTAATTACCTAGTCTTTGATAATTTAGATTTGATTAAGTAGATCAAAGGGTGCGGTAGGTAATCACTAACATCCTTGCAACGGAGTTAATAGTCTTAATCAGATCATATATCCTGATTTGGCAGATATCTTTGCCAGGTAGTATACCTAGTACACGGTTCGCCCGGAGTGGTGCCAACGCTATTCCTATTTCTGCCGTTAAGCAAGTATTGCGTTTCGGTTTGAGAGGGGTGGTTATTGGCTGCACTTATACAAGAGACAACCATCTTATTCCTCAGGGGTAGCAAAGCATCTGACCAACTTCGAATAGGTCTAATACAACAGATTATATACACTAATTTCTAGTCCTATTACTAATGGATACTAACCAACAAATAATCCTATTAACACCTACTAACAACGTTAACTTTATAGATCATTTCGAAGTTTGTCACAGTTGTTCATGGGCGGCAACGGCCCCTTTTAACCGCTACATGCTCGTTTCCTGCCTTCAATCCATAAAAAGTGGCCTTAAAATTTACGAAAATATCTACATGTCTATGTACCTATAAACATAGATAACAAAGGAAACTTTATAATCTATTACAGTCTCACATTATTCATATTAAAATCTTAGGTATATTACTTATATCCGTTACTTACCTTAACACTACTGTCAATCTAAAAGATGCAATTTGTTTTAAAAATCAAGTTCGAATTGTTTTTTTTCATTGTAAGGTATTTAATCTGACATATTTGCCTTCTTTATCATATAAATCGCGAAAATCATTCATTTGCACATCAGTTTGAACTTCCACTGTATTAGTCTTTTTTTGATCTGTTGAAGATGATGCATTAACTTCTTTATCTTTAGTAGCTTTTTGTCTTAGTTGTGTATTTTCTTCTTGTAATTGCTTTGAATTTTTCTTTAACTCACCAATCTCTTTTGTTTTTTGCTTTAATTGTTCAGATATCATTAGTTTGTCCCTAGCCAAACTTTTATTTTCCTTTCCTAATTTACTAATTCTTTTGCTTGAAGATTTATCCGCAGCTTGTGTACCTTGGTCTTGTGTTTTAGGAACTGTAGTTTCGTGATTACTTGCCTCGATTCCTCTACTTTCATATTCAGCTTCAGTTGAAGTAGCTACTTTCGCATTTACTTCACTGAACTCATCCGCAAGTGATCTTCCGGGTTCAAGTTGTCGAATTTTCCTCTCTAAATCTTCATTTTTTCTTTGTAGTTCATTGAATTCTTGAGACAATTGTTTCATCTTTTTAGCCAATGTATTGTTTTTCCCTTTTTCTTCCGTCAATTCTTCTACCAACTGCTTTTCGTGATTATCTTGTGAACCTTCTACCAATATTTTCTTGAGATCATTTTCAAAATTTGTATTCTTTTTTTCTAGTGTACTTAACTTAGCTTCACTTTGCTTAAATTTTTCCTGTAGTTCCTCATTTATTCTATTTGTTGACTGAATCTCACTTTCTTTATCGTTCAATTGACTCATTAAATGTGTTATTTTAACATTTTTATCTTTTTGACTTTGTTCTAGTACGGTTACTTTTCGTTCTAATTGCTTAATGTCTTGATCTTTTTTAGCTAACTCTTTTTCCTTTCTTTTCAATTCATCTTTAAGTCTTGTGACTTCTTTTGCCAAATCTTGCTTTTCCTCAGTTAATTTACTTAGTTCCTCATCAACTTCTTGTATTATCTTTGTATTATGGCTTTTTAACTCTGCATTTTCCTTCTTGAGATATGTATTTTCTTTCTCTAATTCCGCTACTCTATCTTCTAATCCTTTCCCTCCTTGTTTATGCTCTTCTTCATCATTAAACGTATCACTTTCAAATACTTCATCTCCATCACTAACCTCACTACTAATAGACAAAGAACTTCTGCGTGAAGAAGGTGTATTAAGAGAAGAATATCCACTGCTACTTGGTGTAGCTGACTGTGGTGAATCTTTTGTAAATGTTTCATCTGCTGGTGTTTGCTGCTCGTTCACACTTTTGACCATGTCAGTGAAAGTTTGATATAGAGTTTTGCCATTGATAAAAACTTCTTTATTCTGCTCAACTAATTTTAATACCTCTTCTGGGTCAGTTATTTCTCCAAATTTTGGTTCATCAATCACTCTTTTTATGCCCTTAGAATTTACTTCTACAGTCATGCTACAATCTATGCTATTGCCTTTAGAATCCTTAGCTTGCCAGTTAATGGTCATCTCACATGAGCTTGAACCAGTAAAATCATAGTGCCTTTCGCTGCCTTTTTTGGTTGCAGTTATTTGACTATCTTTCCCTAAAGATAGGTTATAAACCTTGCCTTCGTCACTGGCTCTTAAAAGGGTGCTAATCTCTATTGGTTTTTCTTTATTTTCAAATCTAATTTTAAATTCATTATCTTGTGTTGTATATACTAAGAAATTTTCACTTGGTAGAGATTCTGCGAATTTTTTATGTGTTGCATTTATTGATTGCTCAAACTTTTGAAACTCCTCTTTCCACTTTGAACTTACCTGTTCTTTAATGTTCTCATCTTTGTGTAAAGGACCAATAAAGTACCAGATTAAATTTTCTTCTTCTAGTTTTCTGATAAAATCCTGAAAATTTTTGCAAGATTTAATGAAACTTAAAATATCATTTTTCTTTTGCTCATCTACATCTAAACCTTGATTTTCAGCTATAAATAAGTTTTCTTTTAGCATAATTTCTATTTTTAGAGAACTATATTATAATATTAGCATATTTTCTTAAAAAATCAACTAATCTTATAGTTAAATAAACTTGAGTATTTGGCGGGAATGTTATATATTAACCACTCCAAGAAGTGCAGTATGGACAATACTATTATAAGAAAATACGATATTAGAGGTGTGGTAGGCAGAGACCTGCAAATCAGTGATGGGTATGAAATAGGTAGAAAATTCGGTCAAACTGCAGCTAACGTTTGTGTAGGCTATGACAGCAGGATAGATTCACCAAGCATAGAAAAAGAATTAATCAGAGGCTTGATTTTATCCGGTGCGAATGTTATACGCGTTGGGCTCTGTTCTTCACCTATGCTCTACGCTGCAACAATGCAGGCAGATCTTGGGATTATGATCACTGCTTCTCATAATCCCAGAGAATATAACGGCTTTAAATTTTTCAGTAGTAAAAAAGTTTACTCAGATCAAGAAATGAAGGAAATTATAGGCAATACAATTAAAAACAGCACGAAAATTGGAAGCTTAATTAACACGAATATATATAGTGAGTACGTTAACATATTAAAAAATGCGCTCAAGAATAACGCTACACAAAAACTAAAAATAGCTTGGGATTTTGGCAATAGTCCAACAATTGTAAGGTATATTGAAAAAGTTTTACCAAGTCATATACACATCATAACCAATAACTCTATAGATGGGACGTTTCCACTGCATGACCCAGATCCCATAGAAGAAAAAAATCTTGCTCAGTTAATCAGTATTGTCAAGAAAGATAAATGTGATCTTGGTATTGCACTTGATGGTGATGGTGATAGGGTACGCTTGATTGATAATAAAGGTAATGTTGTTTCCAATGATCACTTGTTTATGATTTTTTCACGTGAAGTATTGGCGGAATACCCAAAAAGCAAAGTTATTGCCAACGTAAAAATGAGTATGAAAGTGCATGATTTCGTTAGCAAATTAGGAGGACAAATAATTACCTGTGCCACTGGACACTCACTAGTTAAGAAAAAGATGGTAGAAGAAGGGGCCAAGTTTGCCGGTGAACTGAGTGGGCATTTTTTCTTTTCTGAGCTGGGTTTTGATGATGGACTATATTCTGCTATTAAAGCCATTGACATTTTACTTAAGAAAAACCAAAGCCTATCTGAGGCGATTGAAGATTTACCAAAGTTATATATCACTCATGAAGTGAAAATTGTGGTGAAGGATGAGAAAAAATTTCAAATAATTGAATCAATCAAGGAGACACTAAAGCAGCAAAACATTGTATTTTCAGAGCTTGATGGAATTAAGGTAACTGATGATAAAGGTTGGTGGCTTCTTAGAGTATCAAATACGCAAAACTGCATAACAGCAAGATGTGAAGGAAATACCTTAGAAGATTTTGAACTCACTAAAAAAGTTTTGTTTTATTACATTGATGAACTAAAATTATACATTTAAATTTTTTTGATGATTTACTTATTCGTCAATGTTTGCAGTTTTGTTTGATTAGTAATAGGAATTGGTAACCTATGGCGCACTGCTGTGGATAATAGCTGTCTAGGCTAGTTTAGCTATAGAAAATCAACACTCACTTTTCTTTATTGTTTTGAGGTTTTTCTTGATCAACCATTTCCTCACCAATCTCTTTTATTTTTAGTATCAATGACTCTGGTACATACATGTTAATTACTTCTTCTGTTGTCACAAATAAAGCCTGATAAGAGTGTGAATTTATTATCCAATTGGGCAATATGTCTTCTGCGTCTATTTTAGACTCTCCCTCTTTTTTATCATATACTGTGTGGCAATATAAGTGCACAGCAAAAAATAGTACATAAGAAAGCAATATTCCTCTGAGTGCTCCGACAAAGATTCCAGTAACTCTATCCATTAATCCCAACCTTATAGGTGATAATATGTACATTAGCCAGTTATTCATTGTCATGAATGTAAGATTAAGTATAATAAATACAGAGATTGTAGAAAGTATGTTTTGTGTAACTTTAGAGTTAAAATACTTACTATAATTTATAATAAAAAAATCATAGTAACTAGCTGTCAAAAAGACTGATAAGAGCAAGAACATTAATGCACATAGCTCTTTTATAAAACCTCTAGTTATCGATATTATTACACACAAGACAATAATAAAGATAATTAGGCTATCGAAAAACATATTTTGTATCTATATGATTTTCAAGATATAATAGTTGTAAATAACAAAGTTGTAAAATTAATTGTATTGATATTTTATCAGCTGGTCTAAGTACCGGGCAATCATATCAACTTCTAAATTTAGGTAATTACCTGTTTTATTATGCTGAAAAGTTGTGTTTTTCCATGTATAGGGAATTATATTCACAGTGAATTCTTGATCGACAACTGAATTTACTGTAAGGGAAACTCCATCTAGCGTTACAGAACCTTTTTTTGTAATAAATTTAATTAATTCTTGTGGGCATGATAGTCTGATTTCATGAGATTCTAAATTTTGATTGATTGTTAAAATTTCTGTTGTGTCATCCACATGACCCTGAACCAAGTGGCCGTCAATTCTGTCACTCAGTTTCATTGCTTGTTCTAGGTTTATTTTTTTTCCTATTTTCCACATATTTAAGTTAGAAACCTTCATAGTTTCTTGAGATACTTGAACTGTGAATACATTGCTCATTATGTCGACAACAGTTAAACACACTCCGGAGCAGGATATTGAATCTCCTTTGTTTATAGAGGATAAATTTTGTGTCTCAATATGGAAGATTTGATCAGAGTTAGGGTGGATAGTGATATCAGTTATAGTGCCAATATCTTGGATAATTCCTTTAAACATGCAATAAAATAAATAATTATATCACAAAAGATCTTATTTGTTAGATGTGCAAAGGAAGATCTTTTTCACTTATCTGCTCAATAGATTCTACAGAATATTCAGAATATAGAAAGTAAGCCAGGTTCAAAACGCACAGTGTAATTAATATCGGTAACCCTATGTTTAATGTTAGACCGATACTTTTCCTTTTTTCTGTTGGCACCAATTCCTTTAAAATTGACACTTTTCCCAGCGGCAAGTGCCATAGCCAGAGTGCTGATATAGAAGCTGCTACTAAAAATAGACAAAGATAAGTCTCTTTCGAGGAAAATACAGTTTTTAATGGTGATTTGAGCCCAATATTAGTAGGCAATCGAGTTTTAGCTTCATTTGTTTTTGGTAAATGTTCTACAGCTTTGCTTGGCAAAATTTCATGAGAAATATTTCGAGGCTGTGGAGAAGATTGTATAGGAATGCCCGAAACTAATTTGAGCAATTGCACTGTTTTTCTATATACTTGCTTTTGTAAGTATTCTTTACCTAGAAGTGAGTTATTAGGAGGTTGTGGCCTTTTGAGTACCTCTAGCACTTCTGATATCTCATCTGATTCTAATACTTCATGTAATTGTTTATCTTGAAAGTAAACAATATTAAATATTAAGTTGAAAATATTGTGAAATGTCTCTGGGTCTTGATTTTTATATCCATTCATCACTTCAATAAATATTTCATCGAGTTTTTTTTCTCTACGCTCAATCTGGTTATCTATCATAGCTACTCTAGCATCATTTTGAGCTTGTTTTACGATAGATTGTTTTTCTTCTTCTGATAGTTCTTGAGCTTGCTTTTTTGACTTCTTTTTTCTGTTAGTTTTAAAATAATCTGTGTGCGACCTGGTTTGACCTATATCCCGCTCTGTTTCTTGAGGGACTAAATTTCCTATACTACCCTCTGTTATCCGAGTGGCTGACACTGGTTCTTTCTCTTCTTGGTCAAGTGCTGGAATAACACCAGGTGGCATATTGTTACTCTGTATAGAAAATTTGGGCAGTTGTGGGAAAAAGAATTGTGCCGTATTAAAAAAATTGAATGGCTGAAAAAGAGACCTAAACCAGGAAATATTTTCATGCATTGCAGCAACAATTACTGGTGCACGTGTAATTTGCTTTCTGTTACTTGCTATATTGTAGCCAAACGGACCTTGCACAATTTGTTTATCTTGCGTGTTTCTTTTTTCAATCACATTTTCGTTTTTATTTTCAGTTTCTTCTATTTGTAATGTATCTTGACTTTGCTCCTCACTTTTGGCTTTTTCTACATGTTTTAGCTGCTTATTCAAGAATATCTCGATTTTTTGCAAGCTATTGAGGTTGATGTTTTTAACGTTTGTTTGTAGCGTTATCGTTATGCCCTGCATGAGGATTTGAATTGGAGCATTATTTATGAATTCTTCTACAGTTTTATTAGCTTTATGGTAGTTGTTGTATAGTTCTTCGCTTTCTTTTGCTGCTTTTATATTGGCTGTGAAGTTTTTCTCCTGAGAAAGGCTGGTTTCAAAAAAGTCAATCAAATGTTTTATTTGAGGTAATATTGTATTAGGGTTTACCTCTGTCAGCAGTTTGATCTTAAATGAAAACTCTTGTGTGTCACTTGTAACACTTCTTGAGCGAATAGTGCTGATTTCTACTACTTCATCGGAAAATACTTTGCCTATCTCTTTAGATTTATCTTTGAAAAATTTAGGTAAATCTTCTACCTCATATTTTTTCTCAGCTCCAACTTTGGTGAGATTTTTTTCTGTGTCTTGAGCTTTATTTTTAAATAAATTCTTTGCTTGTTTCTGCAGTGTGGTATTAAGGTTAGTAACATCTTCCTTTATGTTTTTACAATCTTTTTTAAAGGACTTAGAGAAATCTTCTATTTTATGTGTTACCTTATTTTGAATTTCGGAAGCTGCTATATGTATGGTTTTTTTAGCCTTATCCATAAAAGACTTAAATGAATTTTTTCTTTGCTCCCACGGAGTTGTGGTATCATTACTGTGCATGTTTCTAATTTTTTAATTTATTAATATAATATTAACAAAAAAATATAATTAGCCAATAAATTAATAATTATAGCACCCTTGCATAACAGCGGCGTGTTGGATTCAATAAGAGCAGAAAAAGTTACTTTACAAATCTCATCAATCTTCTTATCATAACAATAAGAGTGTTTATCATTGTTTTTAATCTCTGCAGATTTAACAACAAAATTCAGTAAAAAACTCAGGTATATATTGGCAGATTACATAAAATTATAGCGGCTGCATGTCTTTTTTATTTTTTCTACATTCAGCCAAAACGCGCTTTAAATAAGCGTTAGCACATTATTACAATGCCGATTTACATTATTATAGGGTCAAAACTCACTACTGGGGGATTCTTTTGCCTTTTTTTTTGCTTGGTGAATTTTTTAATATTCTGGATTAGTTAGGAGTCCTATAGAGATAGCACTTGATGCTGGAATTCAGGAATTTTTTGAGCACGAAAGTTATGCTAAGTTTTTATTGTTAAGTAAAGGCTGGATTCCAGTGTCGGAGCACTGGAATGACAGAAGAAGGAAACACTCGGATAGGGGCAATTTTAATGATACCATCATAGAGATCAGCTACTCTGATGACAACTTTTTATCCAAATAGTTTTATTGATGATATTAAAGATTGCACTATAATGAAAGTTTAAGCTAGCGTTTTTAAGGTGAATAAAGAGCTAATAAGTGAAATACCTTTACTTGAAGATAAGGCAGTTTCTGAGATTGAAAATGCTGCTTCTTTGAAGGATTTAGAAAAAGTTAGGTTGTCATACTTGGGGAGAAAGGGTGTAGTAAAAGCTTATTTCGATGACTTAAAGAATATAGATGATGCAGGAGAGAAACGCGACCTAGGTGCAGTGATTAATGTTTTACGCAATAAGATAGACCAGCTTATAACAAGCAAAGAAAATGAACTGAAAGATAAAGAAGTTAAGTTAAAACTGCAAAATGAAGCAGTTGATATCACACTGCCTGTCAGACCAGAAAGAATTGGCAAGATTCATCCACTCAGTAAAGTTATAAGTGAAGTGAAGCTCATTTTTGCGCATATGGGCTTTAAAGCAGTTGATGGTCCTGATATTGAAGATGAATTTCACGTATTTGATGCATTAAATACTCCAAGTCACCACCCTGCACGAGAGGAGCAAGATACCTTCTATTTAAGGAATAAAATAAATGATAAAAGAATGGTGCTGCGCACTCATACCTCATCTGTGCAGATTAGAACCATGGAAAAGACAAAAACTTTTCCAATTAAAATAGTGGCTGCAGGCAGGGTATACAGAAATGACTTTGATGCAACTCACACTCCTATGTTTCATCAGATAGAAGGACTTTATGTTAATGAAAATGTCAATATGGGCCAATTAAAATTTACTATTCATTGCTTCCTTAGTAAATTTTTCGGAGATAAGGGTCTAAGAATACGCTTTCGTAATAGTTTTTTCCCTTTTACTGAACCTTCTGCGGAAGTGGACATAAGCTATAAAGATAGTAAATGGATTGAAGTACTTGGATGTGGTATGGTGCATCCAAATGTCTTTAAAAATGTTGGAATAGACCATACTAAATACAGTGGCTTTGCATTTGGGATTGGTATAGAAAGGCTAGCAATGCTGAAATATCAAATTAGTGATCTAAGGAGCTTTTACGACAATAGAGTTAGTTGGCTCAACCATTATGGTTTTCATTTTTCGTCTTTAAGATAAGTGACAAATAAATCTTATACATTTGTTGTACTTGCTGCTGGGCATAGTGAACGAATGAATTCAAGCTTGCCTAAGGTTCTGCACAAAATAGGTAATTTCTCCATGCTTGAGCATGTCATTTACAATGCAAAGCAGCTGAATCCTGAAAAAATAGTTATTGTAGTCGATTTGCCTTTAACTCAAAGGCTGAAATGCTTTGAGGGTATAAAACTAATTACACAAGAGTCAACGCTCGGCACGGGAGATGCAGTCAAAATTGCAATGAGGAACCTGAAAGAATTGTCAGATATAGTTGTTGTGCAGTATGGGGATACTCCACTAATAAAAAGCAGCACAATAACTAAAATGATAAGCTGCTTAGGAGAGAGCAATGCTTTAGTTTGTCTTGGGTTTAAAACTAATAATAAAGGATACGGTAGACTAATTATTGAGAACGGTTCCCTAAGAGAAATCGTAGAAGCACAAAATGGTAGAAATAATGATGAGGAATTTCTTGCTAATGCCGGAATAATGGTTGCACGTGAAAAGAATCTACGTGAATTGGTGGAGAAAATAGAGTGTAATAACCAAGCTCATGAATATTACTTGACCGATATCGTTGCCATTGCAGTAAAGAGTAATTTAAATGTCGGCTATGTTATTGCTGATGAGGAGGAGGCAACTGGCATAAATAATAGGAATGACCTTGCAACGGCCGAGTTTTACTTTCAAGAAGAAAAAAGAAAGTTTTTCACTAACTCTGGAGTAACGCTTGTTGCTCCAGAAACTGTTTTCTTCTCTCTTGATACGCAAATTGGTATGGATTCGATTGTTTACCCATACGTTTTTTTTGGTCCTGGAGTAAAAATAGGATCTGGTGTTAGGGTTGGTCCATTTGCCAAATGTGAAAATACAACAATAGGTGATGGTGCAATCATAGGTAATTTTGTTGAAACAAAAGCAAGTGATATAGGTATAAATACTAAGATAAAGCATTTAAGTTATATAGGAAATACTCAGGTAGGGCAGGGGAGTAACATAGGTGCAGGTACCGTTATTTGTAATTATGATGGGAAAAAGAAACATAGAACAAATATTGGAAGCAATTGTTTTATTGGTGCCAATAGTTCATTAATTGCACCGCTTAATGTTCATGATGACTCTCTAGTTGCAGCAGGTAGCGTTGTAGTCAAAGATGTGCCAAAGGGAAGTCTGGCAATTGCAAGAGAAAGACAAATAACAAAAAAAATAAAATAATTCCAATTTTTTACTTGCAATTTATACTATTTTTAATATTTATATGCTTGTATATGCATATATTAATCTTTGGAGGATAAAAATGAAAAAGTTACTTACTTTGTTGGCTTGCTGTTCTTTGTCAGCACCGTCTTTTGGAGTTGATTGGGTTAAAGATAGAACCTACACCTCTTCGTCATATGGCATGCTTGGTGTTAATTATGATCTTGGCTATCATTGTACAGATAGCATTAAAATTTCATTTGGTCCTGCAGTTAAACTTGTTATGAGTGAAGGGATTTTAGACGCGGGACTTATGACAAAGCTTCATTATCATTATAAATTTGAAAATACAGATATTACTCCTTATGTTACTTTTGGTATAGGAGGAGTTGCTAAAATTCCTCTTTCAGAAAATCAAGGGCCAGACGTAGAAGAATTTTTTTCTTATCAAATAGGTTCTGGTATTAATCTTCCACTTTCTGAGAGAACAAGTGTTTTTGCTGGCTACAAGCTGCAGAAGTTTCATGAACTTTCGCATGGGGTTGAATTTGGAATGAGTTTTAATTTGTAAGCTCCGATTGAATGTTTTTAGTGAAGTCTGGTTTGAATTTTTGTTGAAAAAAAGCAAGTGATATAGGCTAAAATGATGATTGCAGTAGGTAACAAAATGTGACAAAGAGAAGTTTGGCAATTGCGAGAGAAAGGCAAGTAGCTAAGAAAGTGATTCCGATTTTATTATATAAGTTATATAATTTTTAACTTTTCTGTGAGTATATATGCGTATATTCATGGTTAGAGGGTAAAAATGAAAAAATTACTTACTTTAGTAGTCTGCTGTTCTCTGTCAGCACCGTCTTTTGGAGTTGATTGGATTAGAGATAGAATCTATACTTCGTCGTCATATGGCAATCTTGGTGTTAATTATGATCTTGGCTATCATTATACAGATAGTGTTAAAATTTCGGTTGGTTCTGTAGTTAAACCTACTCTCAATAGTCAGTATAACCTTACTGGACTAGAGGTGGGACTTATGGCAAAGCTTCATTATCATCATCAATTTGAAAGTACGGATATTACCCCTTATGTTACTTTTGGTGTAGGAGGTGGAGCTAAAGTATCTCAACCAGCACAGCAAGGTCAACAGCCAGACGTAAAAAAGTTTTTTTCCTACCAGATAGGTGCTGGTATTAATCTTCCACTTTCTGAGAGAACGAATGTTTTCGCTGGCTATAAACTTCACAAGTTCAGTAATTTTTCTCATGGGTTTGAACTTGGAATGAGTTTTAATTTATAAGCTCCGATTGAATGTTTTTAGTGAAAGCTTGAGTTTTTGTTAACGTCGTAAAGTTTTCATGAGACTAAGAGAATTTATTGAAGTCCAATTATCACGCCTTAAATAATAAAATGGCAACGAAACCTGGCAATATTTGCGTTAAAGCACCATCTGGCGAGTTGCCATTTACCTTTTAGAATCTGTTTTGAAAGAACGGCGGCTCGGTTCCAACTGTGAACTTTTTTGGTGTCCAGTGGACTTTTGGACATCTCTTTGGCAACCTCTAGCGTGGTAGGCAAATATAGACGCTTGTAACAATTGCAGTACTTGGCGGTTAAAACTAGATCACCCTACCTGCTTACCTTTACTTATCTTAACTCGATACAATGCGCAGCTTTGTCTTATAAAGAAGGCTGAAACAGTAAACGCGCATCCAATCCACTTGATGTACTTTACAGTAACTCATAGATATTTAAAATCAATGTCATATAGGACAAAATCTTTATTTTCGACAATAAACGCGTAAATGAATAGGCGCTCACACCATTCAAAATTAAACGCAAAAATGTTATTTAAAATTTTATTGTTTTTATTTTTGTGCCGAAGTTGTCCATAAAATACCTAAGTGAAGGAAAACATCGTGACGAAACATGCACACCAGAGTACTCTATAATGTTCTCAAAGATGTGTGAAGTCTGCTAATCCGCACTTGGCCAACGTGGTACACTATGGCCTAACCCCTTCTCGTACTGAGGAGGAGCGTAGCAGTAGGATAATTATGAGTTGAAAAAAAAAATTGACAAATTTCAGAAAACAAGTCACTCATAAATTTGTCGTCAAATTACTAACTACTGAGCGATCATAAAAGTTTTTTTTTTTCAAAATACATACGTATTTACGCCCGTATTATGTAAGAAATGTACGTCTGTCTTTGTTTTTATAAAGCTATAAGAAAAGGAAAATGAATTGTTCATAGTTACGACATCAATATCTTATTTACGCAAGCAGAGCTGCGGACAAATCCCAGCTTAAAATATAAATTAGTTTCTCTAATCCTCAACAGTTCATTGTTTAATTTATTTTAAGATGTTTCTCGTAATTACTTAATTTTATCTGACTAACTAATTTTGCGCTGAAGCTTTTTCTCCTTTATACAAATAAGCACACTGGTAATATAATTTCAACCAGAATATTTTGGTAACTATGTTTATAGTACAGCGTATCGTAATATTATGTATCAATCTAAAGACCAGAGTCTATAGTTTTTGTGATTATTTAAATGAAATTTGAGCATTAATATTTTAGTTAGCTTATGATAATGGCATCACCATTATTCAAATCGCCGTCACCAATAATAAAATTAACTAAATAAATTCGTCGTATAAATTTTACTTTGTTTGCTATGTAAATTGTAACCTAACCTAAGTAACATTATTTTGAACCATTGAAATTAGTCAGATTTAGTATATTATATTACATTTTCGACAGTTCTGTTAAGGATTGTTCAATTTATATTATTTCTTGTATTTCAATTAGTACTGCTGCTAACTTATTGCGGTATAATACAGTAATCACCTAATCACCGTTATCATTATAAAACCTTTTATTTTT
>DWRT01000006.1:0-19266 GCA_018246095.1 Toxidia parvulus | reverse complement strand
CTGAAGCAATACAACCGACACACCTATTTCTACTGTGACTTAACTTATAAGTTTCAGTGCTGTGTGTAGTATTAGATTTTTAGGTTGCGTTCTTAATATTGTTATCCTTTTTAAGGAAATATTCACTAATCCTGCGTCTAAAACTATTAATTATTTATTATGCGGTTCTAGATGAGGTTTTATTACGAAACAAGTACTATACTCCTATTCTTCTTTACCTAGTAAGTATGAAAACAATTTAAAAAATGTTAATGAAAATAGTCAATTCATAGGTTGTATAGTTATGAAATTGTTAAATAGATAAAGAAATGACAATACTTGGAATGAATGACAAAACTTGGCTAACAAATTGTCATATTGGGAAATTAGAAAATAAAAAAGAAACAGTAATAGTTGGAACGAATGAGAAGACTTGGCTAATACATTTTTATTTTATAGAATAAATAAAGATATCATGATACTTGAACGAATTAGAAGACTTGGCTAATACATTTTTATTTCATGAAATTATAAAATAAATAAAGATATCATTATACTTGGAACGAAAAAGCCTTGGCTAATAAGTTTTCTCTTATTACTTAAATACGCACAGCGATTCGGAGGATAATACCTTCCGATATCAGAAATAATACTGTGCTTTACTTGATTTGGCCAAACGCCAAGTCTTTGGTCTTGGTTCTATTCAATCGATCTTGGTAAAACTGATTACAGGCGAGTTTAGCGTCGTGACAAGAGTTATTAACTAGCGGTGCCCGTGACAACGTTCAAATTAATTTAATTTTTTTTATTAGTAATAGGTAATTAATTGAGTGAGTTAGGCTTTTCTTTTCGTTTGTTCTATAATTTGTTCAAATTAGTGTATGTGTATACCTATGTTTGTATCTATGTACAATTGCGAACCGGGAGAACAAGGACAACAATCTGGCCCCTACAGATTTTGGAAACGACGAGTCAGCATTAACAAATCAACCCACATCATCATCAACAACACCGCAATCCTTCAGCATCGCCAGCAGCCGCATACTCACCATCAACATCATCATTAAGGTCACAGTAGATTAAGTAAGATTAAGGTAGACTAAGGTAGATTAAGGTAGATTAAGTTACTGCTAACAAAAACAATGTCGTCAAACACCAAGAAGACATCATCGGCAGCGGAGACTGCAGGAATCGGAAAGGTCTCCAAAGCACCGCGCCCCACATCAATCAGAGTGCAGAGAACTTTACGAGAAAAAGTTCTCTCAAAACTAACTTCAACATCGGCAAGGTCCTCGATCAGCGAGGAATCGACAGACCTGCCTCCTCTGCCCTCGCCAAAGGATGTCGAACAAGAAATCGCCGACTGGGAACAGGCCGATCTGCCTCCCCGCCCGATCGAGTCAGACGAGGAACACTCGGACTATTCAGGTGCATCGGAACCATTCCATCCGGGCAGACCGAGTCTCCTGAGTCTGACGCATAAGCGGACGGGGGTGCAGATGGACCTTGCCAACAAACTGGCGAACGAGACGCTGCACAAGGGGAAAGAGGCATTAGAAACGGCGGGAAATATGAAGAAGGAGTGCAAGGCAACAGCGCTGGAGTGCTTGCAGACCCTCTATGAGACCGTACTTTCTTTATCGGATTCCAGGTCACGACACAAATATAACTTGGAGAGAGAAAGGTCACGGCACGCACAGGAGCTAGTGCGCATCGAGCGAGCGCACACAAAGTAAATGGCGGAAATGACTAAATCTCTCTCCACGGAGTTATCCCTAGCCCGAACCGACATCTCCGGGAACCTGGAGGAGACGAAAGGTATCCGAGGCTGGCTGGGTTACGAGACCCAGGAGCCATACAAAAGGATAGGGGAGATCGGGAGAATGCTGGAGGGTCTGGATAGGCACGTCAGAGGCCTTAGCCTGAGTTCGTCCAAATTGGAAGGAAAAGAGGCCGAAGATCTGGAGCCCTTAAAAAATAACTACACCCAGCTCAAAAGCGGGATGGAAAAAATTTCCCTACAATTGGACGAGCTCAGAAGGGACTTGAATACTTTCTTAAATACCTCTGTAATATTGAGTGCATAGCCCTGTGCTTCTAGTTGAGATATAGACTGATCTGCTGTAGAAATATACTTTTGACCTGTAACCTTTCTAATTAATAAGTCAAGTAACATTATCGTACCGTTTACATCCATTTTTGCATCAACTTGTGAGATTGGACTTTTAGTACTTGATACTACTTCAGGTAACTCAGAACCTAATAACCCACTCACAGAGCTTCTTATCCAACCAAATAAATCATTTATCCATGAAGACGTTCGAGTAGCACTATTTGTAATTTTTTTGTTTATATCAATAATACTTTCCTTACTTAGTTGATTTGAAATGGAAGTTAGTTTAACACCCCTAGTTCGAAGATCTGGCATAGTTTCCATTTCACTCTGTTCAACAAACACCGACCTTTTCCCTCTGATGGAACTAGAATTTTCTGCTTTCAACGAACTATTTGTTATAGTCAGAAGGAAATGTGGTACATTCTTACCATAACGCCCTAACTTTTCATTATAATTGTCTATGTTGTAACTAAGATAGGCAGACCAATCAGGATCTGTCATAACATTACGAATTGTTTGAGTTGATATCATACATTTATCACACCTAGGAAAATCTTCTAACTCTCCTGTTTCACGATTTATTTTATAAGTAGACAAAAATTTTATGTCTTCTTTGAATGCTTGATAGATATTTAACGCCTGATTAGGGAAAATTTCCCTACCCCTAGATAACGCTGTAATGACGTGAGGCTCAGCACAGTTGTTGTAATCCCAATGAGTCAGCCTATCATCAAGGCTGTGAATTATCTCAACAAGCCCGTTTTCTCTGTTCAGGTACGAATCAACTTGTTTTTTTAGATTATCAGTTTTCTGTTCTCTCAGATAGCCATTGAGGGTTTGTACTTCTTTTTGCAACCCTTTTAGTTCCTTGATTTTATTTTCTTGTCCTGTACTTTGTTTGACATCTCTTCCTAACTCTTTCATTCTATTTTGATGTTGTTCAATCTTTTCACGTAAATATTTTACATAATTGGTATTCACTCTTTCTAGATATTCTACCATTTTTCTGCTTAAATCACCCTTATCTATCATCACACTCTTTCCTAGAGTTGCCTTCAATTCTTGAACCACGCGCTCCCTCAAATCCACCCTCAAACCAGGTAACATTTTAGATAAATCCTCTGCACTAATATCATTCAACAATCTTGCATTATCCCTTTTTATACCCTCTTGAACTTTATTAATTGCTGTGATAATCTCTAGATTACGAACAGGATCATCGCTTGCACTTACTTCTCTATTAGCAATATACTTATTATTTTCTAGGTATAACTCATCTAGTGGCTCATAGGCCTTGAATTTATTATGACGATAGAACGCTATAAATCCCTTATCTTTGTTTCCTGAAAATCCAACTACTGCATATCTATCACTCATTCCTACAGCAACTGCTCTGTTGGGAATCATGGCATTGTCAGCACTACTGCCCCCTGGTGTATTTCTGAATTTACTCATATATGAATCAATAGCATCCTCTGCAATTCGCTTAGACAATAATTTTTTTTGTTCATTAATCTCTAACCTTTTTTTAAATCCTGATTTTCGGTAAAAAGATTTACCAATTAGCCAATTTTGATTGACCATAGCCATTTGACGAACTATGGAAAAATAAGTCCCTGGGTTACTCATATCCAGTCCCTCACTCAGTGCAGTGAGTACAACAGCTGGCACAGACACTCCCAATGCCTTTAAAGCCATTTTTCCGGCAGCGTAAGGTACGTACCTATGATTGTGTGTCCCCTCAAGAAGACTATAACCACGATTACGACCCATTCCCTTTGCTATATCCTTAAAACCCCTACGCGCAGATTTAAAAAAGCTTCGTGCAAACACCGGCAAATTAGTAGCATCATCAAATGCTTGTAGCCCACCATACCACATTCCAGGCTTTGAAAAATCCCACTGATTGTCAAATCCACTCTTAACAAATGACCCCACACTGAAAGTTCCTCCACCACCAATGAAAGCACCTCTACTCAAACTAGAACTTAACTTTCCGTAAGCTATTCTAGCACCATGGATTCCAGCTGGTATGCTAGAGCCTAATGCAAACCCATGAAATCCCGCATTCCATGTTGCAGGTGATTTAAGATCCCACTTGGTTGGATCCCATTCATTATTAGCTGCTCCCATGCCTAAATAAGTACCA
Source organism: Toxidia parvulus (assembly GCA_018246095.1). Lineage (NCBI taxonomy): Eukaryota > Metazoa > Arthropoda > Insecta > Lepidoptera > Hesperiidae > Toxidia > Toxidia parvulus. The sequence goes on along the minus strand of DWRT01000006.1, from coordinate 15,022 downwards.
CCAAAACCTAACCCTGTTGTTGCAGAAACAGCTGCTACACTACTAAAACCTCCCATAACAGCTACAGATCCAGCAAATCCTACCGGTAAAAATCCTCCAGCAATACCTCCACCTACTATCCCAAGCCAAGTTTCTTTACTTTTAAAATCCCATACTGTAGGGTCCCATCTATTATTTGCTGCAGCTCCACCTAAATACCCTCCTGCTATAGCTCCAGCTATGATAAATGGTAGAAGAACCAGGAAGGCAAGCTCTCCATCTGGATCAACCATTGATACCGGTGAGTTACCAGCATATTTGTATGGACTAAAGTACTGCTCCTTCGGATCAATCTGATAAAAACGGCCAATACTCGGATCATAAAATCTTGAATGGTAGTTATATAAACCTATTTCTTCATCCCATTCTTGACCAGTATAACGATATGAAATTTGACCTTCAGGATCACTTTCGTACTTACGCATTAAATTACCATATGGTAAGTAATCATACGCTGCTACAACTTCATCACCCTTTACCACTAACCTTATTGAGCCTTCATGGTCAGTTATTACATTATAAAACTCATTATTCCTAATAAACCCAAACAACCCTCTCGGACCATAGATGTATGCTGTTACTGATACGTCTGGTCTCAAACCTCCAGCAATATAAGTAACTTCCCTTTCTACTAATGCTCGACCAAACTCATCTCTTATATAGTGTATTTCTTTTGTTGTTTCCCCTGCTTTATCATATACTCTCTTTAGTACACGTTCACCACGTGCATCATAGTAAAATTCTAATGCTCTACCGTCGGTTAATTTAATTTTAGTAGCACGATTTGATACCGGATGATAATCAATTTGCTCAATGCCTTTGTGCAAAGCCTGAATAACATTTCCTCGACTATCATGTTTCATTAAAAAATTTTGTTTTCTTTCAGATGAAGCAAAAGATTGAAACTTCACATTGCTAACTTGGTTGGTATTATTACGATAGCCAATCTCATAACGATCAAATCCAGTATAAAAATGACCATGATTACCATTTGCATCTAGACTATAAGACTCAACATCAAACTCTGCTTCACCAAGCCGTTTAGCAAAATGTTCCGATAAAACACTAACTATTTCGTGAACATATGGCTGATACCGCTCCATTACCTCATTAAACTCTTTTGCAAAAGGATTCTTTAAGTATCCCTTCTCTTCTAACATTTCCACAATCTTATTTGCATTTGCTTCCTCAATACTACCCCACCTGACAAATGCATCTCGCAAACTTACCTTCAATGATGATAAATCCCGCTTTTGAGCAAAATATTCAATCAATATCTCTTCTAAAGGTAATTGATACCATCCATAATCAGCATTAACACTCTTAAGATCATCAAGCAATGTGCCTTTAATAAAAGATTTTCCCCTTTTACCATGACCTAAAGATAGATCAACTTTTTCATTGTCTTCCATCAGATACCAAGACTCTTTTAACCTCTTCCAAATATCACGTGAGGCCGTTTCATTCATTCTAGGAATTTCTCTAGCAAAACTATCAGGCTGCAGCGGCATAGGCGCTTCCTTACCTACAAAATACTTGGCTTTAGTCAACTCTTGATAATTACCATAATCATAGCTATGTCCATATTCTCTAGGAAATCCTTCTCTTCCCAAGGTATTTTGAATGTGACGACCAGTCGAACCATACCTGCAAATAATTGGAAGCTCAGCCCCTAAGGTAGAAGAAACTTTTACTTGATGCCCATTGTCATTCAGATAACCTCCTTTCTTTAGCTCGCGAAAACAAAGTGCTGATTCTTCAGAAGTGACATATTCACTTACAAATGACTTCTCATTCAATCCAAGTTTACTATCATCACAATTTTCATGCCATTCTGCTTGAAATTCAGTGCGTGTAATAGTTCCATCACCATATCCATAACCACCATAACTTCCATTGGTATAATAAACCTTCTCCGTTAAAAATTTATCTTTTAGTTCAATTAAAAAGCCCGCAGAATTATAACTATATTGACGCGTAAAGTTCTTTTCTAAATCTGGTAAGTGCACCTCACTACTGATCTTCCCATAAGAATTATAGGTAAAACTTGCAAACAGGTCTTCTTTTCCCCTCACACCAATACCTTCAATCCTACCAAGCTTGTCATACTGATAGTTAATCCTCAAAGGTCTATCCTGAATATCAATTGGATATTCTACCTCCCTTAATTTCCCTGCTCCATATCTTTTATTTACTCCAATCAATAAAGGCTTTTCTCCATCTTTAGTTGGAATAACAATTCGCTTACTTATGGTTTCTTCATCTATATTTACTATCGATTCTTCAATCAGAGGTTCACCAGCGTTAAAAGTAATAGTTCTAGCTACCTTTCCACGAAGAACAGGCTGACGTTCAGCATCGCTATAGTAAAATTCCTGATATGCTCTTGTATTGTTACCAGAAAGCTCTAAACTCAGCAGCTCTTCCTTAGGCGTTGAAGAAATTACTTCACCCGTACTTCGTAGTCTTCCTAGTTCGTCATAATCAAAATATACAGTATTATCAATCTTCTCATTATTAGAATAGTGTAAAACAAACCTTAGCAATCCATCCTTATCATATAAATTCTCTACTTTCCCTGAATCTGGCGTTGTTTTACTAATGATGTTTCCCCTTTGGTCATAACTTATATTTACGCCTAAAGAATCTTGCAAAGTCTTTTCCTTTCTAGACGTAGAATTAAGCTGTGAATTCATTTTGTAAAAAGTACCCACCTTCTCATGATAAATAGGCGGTAAACTCTTTACTAGCTTGCCATTCTCACCATATTCATAAGTGCTTAATAAACTTTTACTTTTTGGAGTGGAGATGTACCAAGCTACTCTGTTATCCTTGCTGTCAAAAACAGAAACATCTTTCACGTTTCCAGGTTTATGCTCTACACGGTAACTATAATTTTTGCTGGCAGGAAAGAGATTGCTGATAAACAAATTATCTAATGAAGAAGAAAAACGTTTTGCATAAGGACCTAAAATAGAGAACTCTTTGCCAGGTAAACCTACTACACACTCCTCATTCAGTGGATTATCGCAGTATTTAACCTGACTGTAACCATATTCTCCTACAATTCTTGCAGCATCACCTTTCAATTTGCCAGTTTTCCATACCGAATTTGCTGCATAAGGATTACCATTTGTAACAAAATTAGGATAGTAGGCTAAACCATTACTCTCTATACCCACTGGTTGTGTGGCAATAGCTTCTCTACCAAGCTCATCATACAGATATTGCGTTATTACTGAAACATTTTCGCTTTCTAATACAATTTTCTGCACCTTTTTATTCAATCGATTGAAATAAGTTACCTCAACACTTGGCTGACTAAAGACAATCACATCACTTATTCTTGCTTTACCGCTAATTTCTAAATTGAACAGAGAAGCATTCAAAAAACCATCAAAGTATAAACCTCCATCTACCCATACGAATATCCGCTTACCTTCAGCAACTATTAGCAATTCACCATCAAGTGGTATAGATTGACCTCTCCCTGAGAATGTAATCTCCGCTTTATTTCCTGTGCGCATTGCTTTGAGATTATTGTTAAATTTGATTACACTACCATCTGACTGTAGTGAGAAATAAAATCTCATTCCACATGAACTACGATTTATATCATTTGAATTTAACCGTAAGGTATGTGAATCATTAGTTAAATGGTGTAATCGACCAGGAGAAATTTGCCAAGCATCAGCACTATCTATTTTCCAGCGCTCGTTAAATGAGTCAGGAGCAAAATCCTCGTAAAAACCATTTTCAGGATGAATTATAACACTACTCTTTAGCTCTGTTATCCTCGAAGATTTAGTATAAGTGCTAAGCTCTTTAAGCTCACCATATCCACTGATGCTTCCTACTTGCTTTTGATATTTATCATAAATCTGTTTCTCAACCAGTCCACTAGCACTTATTACTTCTTTCACCTGTTTGCCCTTAGGATCATATACATTAGCTTTAAAACTACTCTTCAGCGGAGAGAAACGAACGTGATCTACATCAATAGTAGTATTTGTACCAGGAGCTACAATAATAGATGTTGTTAATTTAACATTCTCTTTTTCTACTAAAGTTTTATTTGTCTGTACTTCATTTAGATTTTTTAAAACCTCTTTCGCATAAAATAAATCTACAATTACCTCTAAATAGAACCAATTACCAACCTGTAACTTAACTTCACCAAGTGGTAAAACCGTCTCATTTTTGTTTTCAGCTGAAACAACTGCTTTTAGATAAGGAACAATATCACCAAGTTTAAACATTTCGCTGTGTGGCCTTACCCAGCATGATGCTATGTATTCCTGATTTTGATTATTTGGCTGAAACTTCCCTACCAAGGACTTTCCTGATAAGCTCAAATAGTTCCTTCCAGTAAATGAAAAACCTTCTCTTACTACATCCTTCTCATCAAATACCCATTTCTTTTCAAATGTGGAGTTTTTTTCACCAATTCTATTTACCTCATAACCTTCAAAGCCATAGTAACCAGCTTCTTCATCTGCTATTTCGCAAGGAAAAAACTGTGCTATTTCTAGTCTTCCTGTTTTATCCAATAAGGTAGTGTTTAAGTATAAATTCTCCTTATCTACTGCGGTAGCATTAGCTTGCTTATCTTCAAAATTTACAGTTTTTATTAACTCTTTTTGTGAGTTAAAAATTCTTTTTTCTGTTCTAGATTGGTTGCCAAGATCTCTGGTTTCTTCTATCCAACCAAAAGATCCCTTATCATTGCCTGGAACTACAGAAACATTTTCATAATATATAATATTACCTAACGCTTTTGCTTTACTATATTCATATCCAGTAATACGCTTATTACCATCATCAAAACTCACTGTAACTTGTGTAATAACAGGATCAGGAAATAAATGTCCAGCCTGTTTGCGAAAGACCAAGGTCTTACCACTATTTTCACTCGTTACTAATGTTTGATAATTACTGAATGGACTTAATTTCTCTAACCAAGACAATTCATCAGTTCTACTAATATTGCCATCATTTGCAAACTTAATCACGCTTACCCGTTGATCCCTTGGCTGATAAGCTAAGTAAATCGGATATCTTATCACAGTCTGATTCAATTGATTGACTCCTAGATTTTTAACCAGCTCCTCTTTATCATTTGACTTCTTATATAGCTTGATGGAAGAATTTAAATCTTCCTTTTTCAAAACAAATTTTTCACCAAGTGGAATAGAAAATTTCTCCTGTTTCAACTGTTTTAACTCTTCTTCAGATACCTTATCTTCCTTCCAGTTATCACCAGTAAAAGTAAGCTTCGTGTTGTTACATATCACCACTTGTGAATTGAGAGCTGCAAGATACTTATAAGGATTCAGCAGAAAAGGCTTTTTTGCAGGATCTTCCAGAAATTTAGTAGTATCCTTGAGAACCTCATCTTTTTGATCATTTCTTCGATTAGAATTATCAGTTTGCTTATGTATTTCATCAACAATACTACCACGAACATCCTTAGCAATGACCTTAAATTTATCATTAACAAGCTCATAAGAAAATTTAAAGGAACTTCCATTACCATTGTCCATCCAATCCAAAATTTGATTTAAATCATCTTGTAGAATCTTTTTTTGCTCGTGTTTGGCCACTTTGTAATCACTATCTAGAATGAATAAATCCATTACAGAATAAATCTTCATTCCTTCCGCTTTCCACCTATTTAGAAACAATAAGTTATTACTAACTTGCAATGCACTATTTTTGAAGAATGTAAAAAAAACATCGCGCCGCTCACTGTCTAAATCAAATTTATCTAGTGTTTCTCTTATATCATTAATCACTCCAGGTATTACTTCAATTGTATTATATTGCCACTGGTCTTCACGATCTTTATATCCTATGGACAAAAAATCATTGTCATAAAAGATAAACCCTCTACCAAACGCCTTGAGCAATAGTGGTGCTTTATTTTTTCCTGATTCAGTAAAAGGTTTATTCTTTCTCCACTCCTTAGAATCCTTACTCCAGCTAATTACTTCTATAGTAGAGTCATTATCTACTACAACCATAAAATCCTTGCCAAGATCGATTATTGCTTTTTTACTAAAAGTATAAGATTTGGATAACCATTTACCTTCTTCTTGACGTAGTAAATGCAGCTCTTGATCAGTACTATAAGATAAAACAATGGCAAGAAAACCATCTGCAGGAACAACCCCATAAGATTCTGCCAACCCTTTTCCTAACAGCGGTAATTTTGATGAATCTTTCGATGCTAGAGAAGAGTACAACTCCTCTGTCACCTCTTGATTAAACATTCTGAGGACTACTTGACCTGGTCTATCCATGTAACTCACAAGTACACAATCATCAATATAATCTACTCTGTAGTCTTTCCCTACATCATACCTTTGCCCAATCCTCTCATTAATTGAAATCAAGGAGTCTTTTTCCAAGAATTGGTAGTCAAATTGAACACTCGCACCAGTTGGTAAAACAACCTTTTCCAACATATGTGATTTACTATAAGAAAATTGTAGAATCGGCTGATTAGTGAAATCACCTTCTTGCTCAATTTTAGATAATAAACGCTTTCTATCTTCTACTTTATAAACAAAACTAATATCTTGTTGATAGCCTGCAGTGCTAACTTTATAGCTACTAAGATAACGGGTTTGCACAACTTGTGTATTGATATTACCTTGCTTATCCACTAAAGGAGGTAAATCATACTCACTTTTATCCTTACCAGAGTAATTGAAGGTAATATTATTGCCCTGATCATCACTAATGGTCTTTAAGTAAATTTCCCTGGTAAAATTCTTACCACCTGGTACTTTAACATTAGTTGCGTCATACGTGTAACGCAGAATATTATTACTTTCATCCTCTATTTGAGATAAATACCAGACATTGGCAAATTGCTCTTGTCCTGTGGAGCTACTACCTACACCTCGCCAGTTTTTCCACTTCAATTGCCAACCAACAGCACCACTTTGAGCACCACCATAACTCTGCTTAACACCCTTGCTATCTATTTCCCATCTCTCTCCATCTTTATGATAATTAACCTTCACATCAGATTGCTCATTTAATAATTTAAAAGAATAGACTTTATCCGTTGAATTTTTAGTATCAAATACTAATTGCTGTGGCAAATCTTGCAGGATAACATAATACTTTTTATCTTCAGGAAAAATACTCAATTGGTGATCCATCATTATGAAATTTTGTGGTAAAGACCAACCAAGTCCCAAGTTACCGAATATTTGACTATTACCATCATAAAGCACATCCAACTTAAGATCAGATGAAAGATTTGATAAATCAATTAATGGCAATTTAAAATTTAGCTTTCCTGTATTCTTATTAACCGCATCGATAATCGAAGAGTAATCTAATTGATCCCTCAGTAAAAGAGGAGGCTTTTCTTCTTCAAGATGAACCTTAGATACTTGTGGCACTACCTTTGATGTTGTTACCTTAGATGAAGCATTATCTATCTCAAGTTCCTCTTCTAGTGAATCTTCAATTTCTACAATATTTGCTAAGTGCAATTGATTCTTATACTTTGTAAACACTATCGGATGTTTTGTAGTTGGAGGGCTAGCAGGCAAAACTTTCATTACACGACTATGACGCTGAGAAATAGTAAGCTCAGAATTGTCCAACAAGGACTGCCATTGATTAGTACGATTATTAAATGAAAGTAAGTTTATTCCACTCGGGCCAGTAAAGAGCATGTCCTCTCTGCCATCTAAATCTATGTCTTCAAATTGAATGGAATTTATATATTCTTGTTCCCATCCCTTTAACTTTGAGAATGAAGGCTGATAATCAATCAGTCCATAATTATTGATGCTACTATTATGTTGATAGACAAATAGTCCGCTGGAATTTAATACAACAACATCACGATAAGACTGGCCGGTTAAATTAGGAAAGAATAACTCCTCTTCAGAATCATCAGGTTTAGCACTACTTGGTACTTGCATCAGATGTTCTAGCCGATGAGTTTGATTGAATGAATATATATTCAAACCATTATTACTATGAATAATAATACTTTCTTGGCCACTATGCTTTAAGTCAGATAAGGCAAATTTAGCTTGAGAAAAATTACCAGAGATGGTATAATCATACTTAGGTGTATTAATTGGATATTGCTGTTTCTGAAGCAAATCCTTCACAACCACAAAGAGCTTTGTGCCATAGTTTCTTCGGTAAGTTAATATTCCAACTAAGCCTTGATTACGGTAAAAATGGCCAAATTTTATAATACTGTCAGGTTTATCCCAGTCACGGGTACTACCAAAAGCATTGTTCCTAAAATTCTCAGTTTTACTTAAAAGACTAAATTCACTATTTTTGTGTTGGTAAAAACTAATTCCTTCTTGAGTTTTTGCAATCAACATCAACTCTACATTCCCTAACACATCAGCAAAATAGATTTGCCGCGCATGAAGATCTTTCATGGAAAGCGCTTGTGTCCAAGTATTGTTGTCATACCGATATCCATTCAGTCCTTCCTTATGAAGAGCATACAATTGTAAAGGGCTACCACTTCGAGAATTATCTTGGTAGAGCTTTACCCCTTCATCAAAAGGAAGTACTTGCTTGGTAAAGTTTAACTTATAAAAACTTGGCATATAAAATCTCTTGAAAAATAAAAAAGCCGAGGGAAATAAGTGGTTACCTCGAAATAAAAGAAGAATTTTTCCCTGTCGTTTTCTCTAGAGCAATATCGCTTAGGTAAGAAGAAGGCTCTGAGTAGCTTTGTACATCACGACGCCTGCGCATATTGCTACAGTCCTCAATCTCCCACATGCATAAAGGTGTTTCCCGTCCTCCTTCCGCTACATTATTTCTTTCGTCGTCATATGGTTCAACACTTCTGATACACAAACCAGATGTATATTTGTACTTATTGGTATGAAGTATATTAACACCAGAGTTAGTGAGGTTAAGCTTCCATTTATAGGGTTGAAAATTTTCGCGAGGCAAAGTAAACGCATTACCAATCAAGTCATAACCCATATCACCAGCAGATAAATATTCATTATGCTGAGTATTCCTTATGTAATAATCCGCATTATCACGTTCAAGTTGCCATACACCCTGTGTAACCTTCTCGTTTTTATACCGCCAAGTAAATACCCTACGCTTACCTTCGTACTTAAAACCATCTGAAGCAGCATACAAATACTCATTATATCCAACATTTTTAATACATACTTTTTCCGCAAATATAGCAACCTGGAGCTGCTTGGGAAGCTCATTTTTTAACCCTAGAGCCACAAACCTCTCTCCTGGCGAAAGACCACAAACTACACCATTCACTAAGTCCTTAATACAGCGGGCTAACTCAAGTGCTGCAGGATCATAGTCAAGATGACCTTGAGCTTTCATTTTTTTTAGTATGGCTTCGTACCCATACCTACGGGAAGTACATTCACTTTGGTATATAAAGTCCAATATTACACTTTCCGTACTTACTTTGCCATATACGTTATCAATGACCTCTGTAATAAAATCTTTAAATAACTCTCCATTCAGTGAAAAAATCGCATTAGATATTTTAAAAACATCTCGATCTCCTTTATCATAAGTCTTGTTCTTCATAGCATCGCTTAACTCTTTTACTGCCATATCCCTTATTGAGCCTTTCAAACTGTTCAAAAAAGCAGTAGCGTTCTTCATAGTGTCAGAGTCGGCATTTTGTTGGTTAATAACCTTTGATTTTATATCCTTAGCTAACTCAATTACTTTTAAAACATCACTATTTCTAGTGTCCCTTAACTCATAATCTAAAGCTTTGTAAACCCAAAGTATTAACTTGGTATCTCCAATACCCTTACCAAACTCAAGCAACAAAGGAAAGTTATTTATTCGCCCACTATATACATTTTTTACTATACGAAGAGTTTCAGTTTCATTGTTAATCTGCTTTAGCTTTTCTTCTGCATCTCTAAACTTCCCTGCTTCTATATCCCTAGCACATTCAACATATAGGTACTTTCGCTCATTTTCTTGAATTGTTTCCTTCAAATTTTTGACTTGTTTTTCAAGATTTTCCACAATTACCTTCAGCCCGGATATTTCACCATCTCTTTGTGTTAGTGTTTGATTAAACCGCCTTTTCATATCATTGAACGATCGTTGTAAAAAAAACAGTTGCCCTTCAAGCGGGGAGATTTGTTCTTTGTAACGTTTATCAGAAGCAGAAGAAGAATTCTTTATCTCCTCAATCTCCTTTTTTAACTCTCTCACTTTATTTTCAAGCCCAGTAACTATTTCCCCTTGATCCTCTGGAACAGTTTCCATCTCTGAAAGTGACTCGTTAGCAGAGCGTTTAGAGCGTTGGCTCTTTACATACGTTAAAACTTCTACCAGCTCATCGGTGTCTCTTAAATCTTTAAACTCACCTCTAGGTATTTTTGTAAACATACCATTAAGGTTTTGTGCAACAACTTCAACTTCTTTTCTTACCTTGTTACTATTCCTAAAATTGCTACTTTTGGAAACACTATGGATAGAAACATTTTCATTTATTCTCCCTTCAAACTCAGATAAATTAGAAAGATTATTATCAAAAGACAAAGTATCATTTCCTATAGCAAGTCCAGTAGAATTACTCATTTGAATATTAGCAGCGCTAGCAAAAGCTGATTGAGCGGCTAAAAACAGAGTTAATGCTTGTCCGGGATTACTAAAAAGCAACTTGCTAATATTCCTTAACTTATAATTGTTATTTCCCCTTTTGCTTACAGTAGCTTTATCTAGAATTGGCGATTCACTAATAACCCTTTCAGGGCTCACGTTTTTTAAGCTTCTATCATCCAATAGAGATTTATAATACTCACCTTCCTTTCTTCCTAAGTTAGCTTCACCTTCGATACATTCTTTTAATAGTGCAGGTTGTGACTTTAACTCTTCTCTAAATTCACTTCTTATTCCCTTCAATACTTTGAGATAATTACCTGCATTACTAAAATTAGATATAAAATCTTCTAATTCCCCGAGTCCATTCTCATAAATGACAGGAGACAAACTATATTTACCTATTAACCCCTGCAACTTAACAAGATTAGCTTCAACTATACTTTCTGATACTCCTAACTCTAGCTGTTCCTTTATCTCCTCTATACTCGCTCTAAACATTCCTTCCCAAACTTGTTTATCAAGATAATTAATTTGATCAAATGTTTTGGCAAAGTAATCACGAGGTAGACCATTAATTAAATTCAAAAACCAACGTGAGGTAGCTTGATCAATTGAAGACATAGTATTACCCACAAGACCGATAGCCCAATTTTTCCACTCATTTAGACTTGGCTTTTTACTTGCAAACATATAAACCTCTATAATATTCTAAAGGTAGAATAATAAGAATTATGATAAAAGCAACATTTATTTATTCAAATTGAAATTTTTTTTATGATAGGCTTATTGTAATTTTCCTATCTCATTATCAGATGACAGACTATTAATTTATCAATATATTATATTGAAAACCTAGGTAATTTGGCCATTCTCAGCACTCAAAACCAGCTAGTGTGAGAAGAGTTTGTTTTGGGATGAGTTGGTCTACCGCTAGATCCGTGCGAACTTTTCTTTATATCAATTTATTATATAGTAAAAGCAGCTATATTAGCCTACTTCAGCCATATTTACATGCGAACCAATTTACTTGGCTTTGTTGCAAAAATTTCAAGCTTCTATTTTCATAACGCAGCTTTTGCTTAAATTGTTCTCACAAATATACGATCTTTTTATGTTTTTTGGAGAAAGTAAATAATTCAATTCCTTATAACACTAATTAGTATGGTCTTTTCATTAAATTTATCCTCTCAAAAAGACTGTGCTTTATTCACCTGCTTTAATGGTATTATAATATTTTACACCTAAACCTACTCTATAAAAATTCACAATACGAATTAGTAAATAGATTATATTCAAATTGATTGTATTTATGATATATAGCGCATACAATATATTACTTGTTTATTTTAGTAGGGGGTATAGGTATGTTTAGTTTAAAGCAGGTAGTACAATATAATTTATTTGGTAGTAACGACCTTGAAGGCAATTCATCTTGTGAATTTGAAGATTTTCCTGAAGAGGTATTTGAGATTAGCAATGAAGAAAATCAAGCAATAGATAGTTTGAAAAGTAAAATAGAAAATCTACAACAAGAAAATTTTGATCTTAAAAAAAATGTAGAGTTACAAAAACACTATAAGAAAAGAGTAGAAGAGTATTACGAAGAAGTAAGTGAACTTACCAGAGAAATGCAAACCCTAGAAGGGAAAATTAAAAGGCTTGAAGTTGAATTACAAAGAAGGACGAGAAATTTAACTGAAAATGATCAAGACATCGAACAGCTAAAACAGAAAGTAGAAATATTATTATTAGAAACTCAGAACAAAAGTGATATAATTAAGAACTTAAATAATCAATTAAAAGAGGCAAAGAATGAAATTCAGTTAACAGACAAAATAAATGAAGAATTACAGCAAAAACTGGTTTTGACTGAAGATGAGTTAAATAGAGTAAGAAAAGAAAGTACAGTGCTGATAAACAGTATAGAGGATTTGAAAGGTGATTATGAAAATCAGATATTAGAAAAAGAGAAGGAGCTTAATGATGTAAGAGATCAATTTTGTATTTATTTATCAGAGTATAAAGAACTATTTGCAGAATTCAATAGACTGCAGAAGGAAAACGAAAGTTTAAAACAGAAAAATTTCTATATTAGTAATGAAGTGTCTCTTGCAGATGAAATAAACAAAGAAAACGTAAGAGAAGAAATAGCAAAGCTTCAGTTTGTACCTGAAGTGAAAATTAAACATATTATTGATAATAATGACCAAGAATCAACCTTACCAGATAGAGAAGCAGAAAATTATCGAACAAGTGAAGATAAAAACCTTGAAAATACTGATTTCGAGATTGGAGTATGGAATGAAGCTGACGATGAAAGTAGCGATGACCAGAAATCAACCTGGCTATATGGAAAAACAGAAAATTGCCGAACAAGTGAAGATGAAAACCTTGAAAATAATGATTTCCCAATTGAAGTATGGAACGAAACGGATAGTGAAAGTGACAATGTTAGCCCTTGCCCTGATTATGATGAAAGTTTTGGTAGGCGTTACAGTCAACTATTCTATGATGAAGCCATAATTCATAAAGAAAAAGATACTTTTGTTTTAATTCGTCAAAAAGATTCTTTTTCTTTAGCGAAAGTAAAACCGAATACAAGAGAAGAAGAAAAGTATGAAAGTATTTGGCAAAAAATAAATAAGATCCATGATTATCTGGACACTTTAGGTTACTCTGGTAGCGAAGAAGATTATGAGGAGTGCGAAAAAGAACTTGATAAAGTTATAAACGAAGCACTGAAACAAGGAATAATGTTCACTTTTCCATATAAATCTGATATGTCCTTGATAGATCGTATAGCTGACACATTCCCAAAGCTATATTTATCTGCTGACACTACTCGAATTTATGAGTTTTTACACAAGAAAAAAATATTTCAGATAATATCAGAAGGTGCATCTTTAAACAGATTTAGCGATGAAGAGCATGGAGATGTAGTAAACGTAATTTGTTCAGATAAAGATACCTTAGGTCAGCGAAAAGCAAACCTTTCAAAGCTGAAGGAGTTAGCACTTGAAAGTATTATAAGTAAAAATGAGCAAATTGATAAACATGACTTTGAACTAGAAATAGATAATGGATATTTTTGTATAGATTACCCACAAAATAGTACTATTGAAGTTGCAAAGATATTCAATAATCAAAAAGCTAAAGATTTAAATCTAAACATTGGTGTACTTCAAGTTGGAAAAAGTATAATTAGAGTTGAAAATATAGGAGGAAGTAGAAATTACACAGACGTATCAGGAGATAGCATTAGAATGTCTTTTACTACCGAAGTAGGAGAAATCAGTATTCATCTATGTCCTAGTGAGAAAGATAGTAATAAAATAGAGGTGAGGCTTGTCGATGAAGTAAGATTTAACAAGTTAGAGAATAAATCAAGTTTAGGGCAGAGTTGTCTGTTAGGGGGAAAAAGTGTTTTGACAGCTATAGAAAATGGATATTTCGAAAGAAATAGTAGTGTTTTTAAAGAGTCAGGTAAGACTATTAAACAGTCAGAGTGTACAATGGAAAATCCATCTAGCTTTCTAGAGGGGGTGAATAAAAATCAATTACTCAGAGTAAATGCAAGAGCTTATGGTCGGGGATTATGATAGTTGCTGTACATTGTAGATATAAAAATAAGGGGGATGAAGATGCGTTTTAATTTAGAGCCGGGAGGTGCTTTTTGTGATGGTAAAAATAAGCTTGTAACTGTTAAAATAAATGATGAAGAAAAGATTAATTTATCTGTAATAGTTTAGACTTAATCGGGAATGTTCAAAAAAGCGTGTCAAGCCGCATTTTTAGTTCAACTCAATTTTCAATCTGTTGGGAAAGAAGATGTCAAGTTGAGACATAGTTAAAGCCCAATTAGGGAGAGCCATAATCCACTTTTGCTCCACTTTTTTTATAGCACAATATACCAACTTATACAAGGCATTTGTACTGGTAAATGAGCCCTTGGTTTTAATGAATTTCCTGATTCATCTATGCAACCCCTCAATTGGATTGGTGGTATAAATTAGCCTTCTAACAGGGCCAGAATACTTAAAATAACCAGACAAATTTTCCCAATTGTTTTGCCACGATTTTATGACCAAAGGATATTTTTCACCCCATTTTTCTTCCAGCTCAAGCAAATAATTTTCAGCGATTTCTTTACTTGAAGCACGATATATTTTTTTCAAATCATTCATGAAAATTTTCACATCTTTGCTGGATACATATTTCAATGAATTTCTTATCTGATGCACTATACATATTTGTACTTCTGCTTTGGGAAATACACTATTTATAGCCGCAGGAAAACTTTTTAGACCATCAACACATGCAATCAGAATATCCTCTACCCCTCTCTCTTTTAGGTCATTTAACACTC
>DWRT01000005.1:0-10422 GCA_018246095.1 Toxidia parvulus | reverse complement strand
TGTGTCCGCTTAGCAGGGTGGCAAAATAAGATAGACAGATACATTAAAACGCTCTTCAAATGTATCAACCCATTTCTTTCCCTCCTTCACTAACTCGTTCAGCACTTGAACTATCTAATTTAGGACTTGGTTCTATTTTCTGAACTTTCTCATTAACCTTTTTTTCCACCTCCTCTATTTTATTATTACCAATTGCCATAATTGCAGGTAGAAAATCTTTCATCAAATCTAGCAATTTCTGCATATCTTCCTTATGAGTACTGATGCCCTTTTCCAGAAGTCTGATCATATCAACTTCTAAAAAATTTTGAATAGTTCCATTCTTTACTAACTCTTGTATAGCAGATCGTTGCTCTTCATTTTTAAGCATTTTTATGATCCTTATTTTATTCTGGGCCTCTTTTGATTTTTCAGCGTTTTCAGGGTATACCATATCATCAATGAACTCTTTCTCTAATCTAGAGAAGTTAATCTTTTCCCAAGTCAATTCATCGATCACATCTTTCACAAAACTTTTCACTGCTTTTCCGCATTCAATTGCACCCTCTTTTACTTTACCAATACTTTTATCTGCATTTTCTTTTATTTCATCTCTATGCTGATATATGGCATAACCAATAGCAGCTATAGCCGCTATTGCTAAAAGCCCTAACAACGCTATTCCACCACCCAACAATGCACCAGCCACTCCCCCTATTGCTAATGTACCTACTAATGCACCTGTCAATGTTGTAAATGCTGCTCCACTTATAACTCCTTGAACTAACAGTTGGTTGCCTAAAGCTTCAAGTTTTTCCTCCATTACTAGATTTTTACCAACTTGCTCAGCTAGTTTTTTGAATTTTTCTCTTCCTGATAATTTTTTTGACACAGCTGTAAAAAATTTTTCGCTTTTCTCATTTTCTAATAAACTGATTATGTCTGCCTTTTTAGTTGAATCTAAATTTTTCAGATCTTCATTTTGATCCAAAAACTTTCTTGCTTCTTCCTGTAAAGCTTTATCTCCTTGAATAATTTCAAATATACCTTGAGCAAGGTACTCGCTGTTACCAGTATCTACTGCACCACCTTGTACCATATTCAATTCCCATCAATTATAAATATGCCTAATTATATATACTAATTATTAATTATATTATAATTGACATAAAATAATTACTCCTTTCCAAATATGGAATTTGTATTACAATACCTAGATTATATGAAATCAAGGTATTTTATGGGTGAGAAAAAATTAAGAGCCGCTGTGGTTTTATCAGGATGCGGCCACCTCGACGGCACAGAGGTGAGAGAAGCAGTTTTAAGTTTGCTTGTGCTTGATCAGCAGGAAGTTGAAGTCACGTGCTTTGCTCCTGATGTTGATATCACACAAGTTATGAATCACAAAACAAAAGAAGCAGTAAAAGAAAAAAGGAATGTACTTGTAGAATCAGCAAGAATTGCAAGAGGTGAGATAAATGATTTAAGAGAAGCTAAAGCTGAAAATTTTGACATGCTAGTCGTACCTGGTGGATATGGAGTTGCGAAAAATTTATCTGACTTAGCTGAAAATAAAACAGTAATGCCTGAGTTTGAAAGATTAGTCTCAGAGTTCTGCAGCAGCAACTTCATCAGGTATATCATTCGGAATTTTTATCAAATATTTCTGGTGTACAATGCGCTTTTCACAATATGCCCCTGGAGGAGCTGTGCAATATCCAACTCTATCTCCAACCTTAAGTCCATCACTAATTTTTTTACCAAGCTTTTCAACAACTCCTACTGCCTCTACTCCAAGTACTGATGGCAGATCTTTAATTTTGCGTGTACCTTTTCTGTGTTCTAAATCATAACGATTTAAGCCGATAGTTGTATGACGTATTAAGACTTCCTCATCTTTTGGCTCACCTATGCTCTTATCTACAAATTCTAATACTTCTGGCCCCCCAGTTTTTTTAATTTGTATAGCTCTAACCATGATAAATGTAAGACAAAAACTTTAATTATGTTATCTAGCAATTAATATTTTGCAAAATGTTATTTAGAGTTTATACACTACATAAGCGTATTGTTAATAGTTTTGAGGCACAAATTATCATGAACAGAGAAATTTGGCTTTATGGTGTTTTATTCAATGTGTTGTGCAAAGTGGATGAAGATAATGATTTGGATGTTAACAATGTAATAAAAAAAATAAAAGAAAGGTTAGAATATAGAATACAAAAATCAGATAAAAAAAGAGATTATTGTAAATATTTATATACTTCTTGGGAAAAAAAAGGATTTGATATTAATCACCAATTTGACTTGAAAGATTATGATGGCTTTCCAATAGATAGTCTTTTTTCTATTGCCATTAATTATAAATTATACACTTTAACAAATTTAGCGCAAGTTTTAATAAAAGCAGGAGCTAATGTGCAAAATGAAAAAGGATATTTACATGCCTGCGTTTTGGCTCGTTCTCCAGATATATTAAAAGCTCTCATAAAAGCGGGAGTAAATGATAACCCAAATGAAAACTATGGTGGAAATACCGCTTTAGACTATGTTGCTAAATTATATGGTAGAGATAAGTCAACGAAATCCAAGGATTGCTGTAAAATTCTAATTGAGCATACATTAGAAAAAAAACCTCACAGTAAAATGCCAGACTCTATAAAAAGTAATAAAGAGTTAACTGAGTACTGGAATGCCTGTAAAGCAAATAGTGAAGAATGGGAATTCGCAATACCAAAAACCGCAATACAAGTACTTAGTGTGCAAAAAACAAATAAGTGCTTCTGCCCAATTAAATAGATCTGTTGCATAACTATTATTTAAATCAACAATAGTCAAAGGTTTGTTATTTAAGCTTAAAAAACGTATATGATAGTGTTATTTCACTTAAATCTTTTGTACTATTGTCACGCATTATTTCAGGGTCTACGTAAAAGGATACGGGCATAGCCGCTTTTTGTTTTGGTAGCAGCATTTGCTCTTCAAAACAAAAGCATGCAACTTTATTGAAATATTTACCTGCTTTAAAAGGTGTGACATTATACACTGCCATTCCAAAAGAAGGCTGATCAGATAAATTTTTTGCATAATAAAATACTAAACTTTGTTGCCCTATATTTGTATCGATGTAGTTAGTTTCTGATTTAAATTCCCAAGGCAGACCTGATATTATATCAGCATTAAGGTGAACCCTGATTTTTTGGTCAGTTGCATTTATTGTTGCATTAGTTACTTTTCTCGTTGTGCCACCATATCCAGTAGCTTTACAAAAGATGCTATACAACGGTACTGAAGCATATGCAAGACACAGCATCAATACCACTAAAGATATTAGGAGGAAAACTATAGAACTTTTATTGTTTCCCCTTAAAAAGGAAATCATCTAATCCTTATTGTTGAACAAGTTAAGTAACCTGAGTAAATTGAGGAATATATTGATGAAGTCAAAGTAAAGATTAGTTGCACCAAGTATTGCCAGCTTAGTAGTTGCAACTTCTGAGCCATCATTATATCTATAATAAACATCTTTGATTCTCTGAGCATCGTATGCGGTCATTAAAGTAAACACTATCACTGATACAAACGATATTGCAAAATAGAGAGGACTGCTTCCAAGAAACAGATTAACTATAGATGCAATGATTAACCCCCAGATTCCCATAATCAAAAAAGAACCCATGCTGGTAAGATCTTTTTTTGTAGTATTACCATATAAAGCCATAGAACCAAACATGATCGATGTAATGAAAAATGCTCTCGCTATATTTTCTGCAGTATAAATTATAAAAATATGAGATAAAGAAATTCCCATTAAAACTGAGAATAGAAAAAATACAGTAAGTGTTGACTGAGCACTTAGGTGTTGAAGCCTAAAAGACATATAAAACACCAATGCAACTGGAGATAGCATTACCACAAGCGATAGAACAGGATTGGAATAAATCACCTGGAAAAGACCAGAAAACACTGTTAAAAACGCAACAAGCCCTGTAACACCTAAAGCTAAAGCCATATAATTGTATACTTTAGTTAGGTAACTCCTGAGTCCAGCACTATAATAAACGCCCTGAGAGCGAATATCCTGTTCGTTTTTCATATAAGACATATGTAACTCCTTATTATCTCTTGATGATATATTATAATACAATACAGCGTTTTTATCAAGTATAAAATGACATACTACAATTGAATGGTGTGGTATGCAATTAGAGAATTTCTTCCATAACTATAAGCAAATCGGTTTTCAGCAGCATTTAACTATTATAACAACCTCTGGCAATAGAAATTACTTTCACCATTCCCTCTATCATGATTTAAGGGGAATGGTGAAAGTAGTTTTTGCATTTACTAAAGCATTCTTCTTATAGATACTATACCAACAATCCACTATTTTTTCTATGTCTCGCGGTTTAACCTCCGGACCTATACTGATTCTAATTGAACATTCTGCTTGCTCTTTTGTTGCTCCCATTGCAAGCAAAACATGAGAAGGCCCAACTTTTCCAGAAGAGCATGCAGAACCATTGCTGACTGCAATATTATTTAAGTCAAAATGCATGAGCTGCAGATCATTCTTTACCCTCGGCATATAAATAAAACTTGTATTTGGCAATCTTTCAGAATTTCTGCCAAAGATCTTGATATCACTGACAAGACTTAATAATTCACACTCCAATTGATCACGCAGCTTCTCCACTTCATTCATTTTTGATAGAAGATCTGGAATGTTTTGCAATGCAGCAGAAAGACCTGCAATTGCAACAATGTTTTCTGTACCACCACGCAATCCTCTTTCTTGCCCACCACCTATTATAGTAGGTTCTATTACAAGCTTTTTGTCAAATATTAAAACTCCACTACCTGCTATACCACCAAATTTGTGAGCAGATAAAGTAAGTAAATCCACTCCTAAATCTTCCATATTTACTTTGATTTTCCCAACACTTTGAGCAGCGTCAGTGTGACAGATTGCCCCGAATTTATGTGCTATTTTAGCTATTTCCTTAACAGGCTGGATAACTCCAGTTTCGTTATTAGCCATCATCACTGAAATTATTACTTTATTCCCTTCAAGTTCGCTTAGAATTTTTTCTAGCTCTAAAAAGTCAACAATACCCTCTTGATTAACGGGTATTATATGTGGATTATATGCAGAATTAAGAATTGAAGGATGCTCTGTAGCTGAAATTACATGCAGATAGCCTTTCATTCCTCTCATGACGAGGTTGTTTGCTTCAGTTGCACCAGACGTAAAAACTATTTCTTTATCATTTGGAACGTCAAGAGCATCACGTACGTTATCTCTTACCTCTTTAAGAATCTTCCTCGCTTCTTGTCCTCTTTTATGCAGCGATGATGGATTTAGTGTTTGTTTTGACAAAATCTCAAGTATACTTTTTTTTACATTTTTACTCACTGGAGCAGTTGCATTATAATCGGCATACACACAACTACTATCTTCCAGAGAGAATAAACTCACAGGCTTATTTGTCACTTACCATTAACCAATTATGTATGTTAACTTTAACACGATAAAAATTTATTGCAAAAACAGGGAAATTAATACATAATTAATAAACAATTTACATTATCAACACCTGTCAAAACAGGTTTTTATTAGGAGTTATCATGGTAGAAGTCTTTTTAAATAATTCAACAAAAAAGATAGAAGGTAGATACCATCAAAGCAAAGATACCAATGCACCAGTTGTGCTAATTTTACATCATCACCCTCAATATGGTGGTAGTATGGATAGTAAGATTATACATACTATATATGAATCTTTTATCGATAATAACTTTTCTGCATTGACAATTAATTTTCGTGGTGTCGGAAAATCTACCGGAACTTTTGATAAGGGTATAGGAGAATTAACTGATGCTGCAGTAGCTATTGATTGGCTTCAGGAGCATAACTCTAACAATGTTCCAATTTGGATAGTCGGTTTTTCTTTTGGAGCATGGGTAGCTATGCAATTGACAATGCGCCGTCCAGAGATAGTAAGTTTTGTTGCCCTTTCTCTTCCAGCAACTAAGTACGATTTCTCTTTTCTCTCTCCTTGCCCAGTTCCTGGACTTATAATACAAAGTAATAATGATACAATTTCAGAAGAAAGCGATGTAACAGAATTAGCACAAAGGTTAATAAATTCGGTAAAAAATAACCATATGGAATACCATATAGTAGACGATACTAACCACTTTTTAAGGGATAAAGAAGAGGAAGTAGCTCAAATTATAGATAATTATATAAAACTACGCTTAAACAGTGCAGTCACTTCCTCCAAAAAAGTTAAAAAAGAGATAAGGGTAAAAGAATATGCCTAACTTTACAAATGAGAGAAATGAACGTATTAATATAAATAAAAAAAGTCTTGTTATGTTTAGGCAATTATTATTTCTCGTTTTAGCAATGTTTATGCTGTCAGGATGCTTTCTAAGTAAACAGCGTAAGTTAAAGAGTCCGTGTATAAAAAATAATGAAAGCATTTCATGCGAATTATACTCCGTTAATGACCATTGGTTAAATAAGTACAAGTTATAGGTAGCTTTGTATTGTACTTGTTTCTTCCATTTACAGCTTTACTAATGATCGGTTTTTTAACTGAAAAATGTGATCTGCTTTTTCTGCAAGGATATAGTTGTGTGTTACTATAAGCATAGAGCTGTTATTTTCCTTTACATATGAATGTAACAGCAAAAATACATTCAAAGAATTTGTTGGGTCTAAATTTCCCGTTGGCTCATCTGCAAGTAAAAGCTTTGGAGAGTTTACAATGCTTCTTGCAATTGCAACCCTCTGCCTTTCTCCACCAGAAATTTCAGATACCATACTACTTGCTTTATTTTCCAGACCAAATTTTTCTAATATTGCTTGCGATTTTTTTTTTGCTTCAGCTTTGCTTCTTCTTGCAATAAGCTGAGGAAGCATAACGTTTTCCAACACTGATAACTCTTGTAATAAATAGTGAAATTGATAAACAAAGCTAAGAAAATTTCTTCTTACATGAGTTTTATATTTATTGCTGGCTTGCGTGCAATTTACTCCATCTACTGTCACTACACCTAAAGTTGGCTTATCCAATAGGCCTGCAATTTGCAATATAGTTGTTTTTCCTGATCCTGAACTGCCGATCAATGCAACTACTTGCCCTCTTGTAAGACTCAGATTGATATCTTCTACAATAGCAGGACTTTTTTTGAAGCTCTTACTCACAGAAGCTAGCTCTAGTGCTACATCACTGTCCATATTATAAAAAGATCCAGGAGGGAGAATTAGACCGAGAAACTGTTACCACACCCACATCGAGACTTAGCGAGAGCATTCTTGATTTGAAAACCAGAACCACTTAGATCTTCAGTATAATCTATAGTTGAATTATTTAAAAATTTCGCTGAACAATTATCAACCATTAACACAGGGTTTCCATTCTCATCATTAATTACTATATCTTTACCTTTTTCACTAAAACTGGAGTGGCTTCTATAATCCTCGCTATCTTCGTCATCGTCAAAATCGTCGTCTTCATCATCGTCAAAATCGTCACCCAAAGACATCTTCTTATTTATTTGATCCATAAGAAAATTATACTTGAAGCCAGAGCATCCACCACCTGAAACTGCAACCCGCAAAACAGAACTCTCATCTCCTTCCTGTTCTACAAGGGAGTGGATTTTCCTTAATGCATTGTCAGTTAAGCTAATATTGTAATCTGTTGACATAACAACCACCGTTCATTATTGATAACCTATTATAGTAGAAATTTTACATGTCAAACAATAATTTTCTATTAAGTTACGCGTGCTTTCCAAATAAAACAAAAGGAAGAAATTTTAAAGAGCCAGAAGATGAAAATCGCAGCTGCTTTCAGCGTGATAGGGACCGCATTATTCACTCTAATGCGTTTAGGAAATTGGGGTACAAAACACAAGTTTTTATCAATTATGAGCATGATTACTATCGTACTCGGCTAACTCATAGCCTTGAAGTTGCACAAATTGCAAGATCCATTGCTCGTAGACTTGGCTTAGATGAGGACATCACTGAATGCATAGCGCTTGCACATGACCTTGGTCATCCTCCATTTGGTCACACAGGTGAGGATGCTCTAGTTCAAGTTGATAAGGAGAAGTATAAGTTTGATCATAATGTTCAAGCTATAAGGATTTTAACTTATCTTGAACAAAAACATGCTGACTTTAATGGCATGAATCTAAGTTGGGAAGTGATTGAAGGTGTTGCAAAGCATAACGGTCCCTTGCTTGGTCAAAACGCGGAGTCTTCTACAAATAATCAGCTGCTATTAAAATATAATGAAAAATATGATCTAAAACTTGAGGAATTTTCAAGCATTGAAGCACAAGTTGCTTCAATTGCCGATGATATTGCTTACAGTGTTCACGATCTTGATGATGCACTCAGGGCAAATTTAGTAACCATCGAAGATTTGCTCGATGTTCCTTTAATTGGCAAAATGTTCAAAGAAGTAAAAAGCGAATATTCAGAATTGGCCCAAAGTAAACTCATACATGAATCACTGAGTAAAACTATAGGGATTATGATAAATGATGTCGTTTTTCAGACTGAAAAAAATATTAAAGACTACAAAATAAAAAGCGTAGAAGATGTAAGAGGTCTAAATACAATGCTAGTCACATTTTCACCAGAAGTTGCAAATGCCACAAAAGAGATGAAAAAATTTAACATGGAAAAAATATACAGAAGCTATAAATTGAATAGAACAATGAACAAAGCAAAACGTATAGTACAGGAGCTTTTTCAATGTTTTTATGAAAACCCAGGGTTATTACCTATAGAGTGGAACAAGCTTGCTTGTGAATCTCAGCGTTCAGTAATAATATGTGATTATATCTCAGGTATGACAGATAGATTTGCCATACACGAGCACAGAAGAATTTTTGATACCTCATACGAAATGACTTCTTTCTAATGACTGAAGATTATTTCATGTCGATCGCATTAAAACTTGCAGAAAAAAGTCTTGGAAGTGTTGCACCAAATCCCACTGTTGGATGTGTCATTGTAAAAGACGGTATGGTGATCGGTGAAGGCTACACAGGAATCGGTGGGCGCCCACATGCAGAAGTAGTTGCTTTGCAAAATGCTAAAGATTTAACTCATGGTGCAACTATGTACGTCACTCTTGAACCATGCTGCCACTTTGGAGTTACAGAACCTTGCACTGCAGAAATCATAAAATCAGGAATAAGAAAGGTAGTGATTGCAGCAATTGATCCAGATAGTAGAGTTTCAGGCGGAGGAATTAAAGCTCTGAAAGAAGCAGGAATTGAAGTGAAGCAAGGTATTATGCAGAAAGAAGCAGAG
Source organism: Toxidia parvulus (assembly GCA_018246095.1). Taxonomy (NCBI): domain Eukaryota; kingdom Metazoa; phylum Arthropoda; class Insecta; order Lepidoptera; family Hesperiidae; genus Toxidia; species Toxidia parvulus. Next base: position 1,097 of record DWRT01000005.1, on the reverse strand, counting down.
AAGCTGAATGTTGGCTTTTTTACCATCAAGAAACTCCATAGACCATTTATAGCTTGCAAAATCGCAACAACTCTCGATGGAAAAATCGCAACGTTTACAGGTGATAGCAAATGGATAACAAGTGAGGATACGAGAAATTGGATACATGAGCTCAGAGCAAAATATGACGCAATTATGATTGGCAGCAATACCCTTGTTAGTGACGATCCACTCTTAACTTGCAGATTACCAGGACTCGAAAACAGGTCGCCAATAAGGCTAATTATAGATAGCCAGGAAAAATTGCAGGAAGAGCATAATATTGCAAAAACTGCAGACAAAATAACAACTTGGGTGATTACAAACAGAGAAATAGAGAAAAAAATAAAAAACATTAATTATTTGATAGTCAATTCAAACCACAAACCTCCTGTCATTCCAATGCCTTCTCCTGTCATCCCAGTGCCCAGACACTGGGATCCAGAAAACTTCAAGCAATTGAGTAGTGAAAACTGGTCAAGCACTGGAATGACATCAGAACCTGATATTATCGGCAAAGTCTGCCTAAAAGACATGGCATCAAAACTTGTTTCAGAAATTGGCATAACAAGGTTATTAGTTGAAGGTGGAGGAGTGTTAATCACAGAGCTACTGAAGCATAGTTTAATCGACAGGCTGATAATCTGCCGCAGTGGTAAAATTCTAGGCAATGATGCCACTCCTTTTGTAGGGAATTTAGGAATTCAATCCATCAACAACTGTTACCAATTTAAAAAAGTAGAGATAATAGAGTTCAGTGAGGATGTGGTTGAGTTGTGGGATAAGTCACAGTAGCCTTTATCCACTTGAATAATAGAGATAAAGGAAGAGGTAGAAAATCTACCTCTGGTTATGCTAATTTATTCATCAACTGAAAGGCCAAGTGCATGCTTAAATTGCTGTTTAACATCATCGTCTTTAAGTTTATCAAGCAATGTTTGCACAACTTCATTTTTATCACAAACTGGTCCTTGTTCACCCTTATCACCTTGTAGGCCTTTCTCACCCTGAGGTCCTTGGTCACCCTTATCGCCTTTTTCACCCTTATCGCCTTTTTCACCCTTAACATTTTCCATTGC
>DWRT01000004.1:0-20900 GCA_018246095.1 Toxidia parvulus | reverse complement strand
ATAAGAATATTAGTTGATTAGCATCCATTAGTCATATGACTAGGAATTAGTGCAAGTTAGTTCCGTTATACTAGTTAAGAATGCGAGGTAAGGATACGAGCTAGCTATCTCTTTCCCGTTCCTTTACATCGGTGGAAATAGACACATAGTTTTGCAGCTTAGCTCAACTTTGCTGCACCGCTTAGCTACTTAGCTTACTTTCAGTGTAAAGGCGCCCTTACAAACAAGAAACTCGCAGAACACAGCTAAATTGCAATAAGAATGGCTTAATGGAAAGAAATCCCTCGAGAACGATGGAATTGCGAGGAAATGGCGCGATTTGAATAGGAACATCGTGCCACAAACAAACATTACAAACTCTATTTCAATGTTATATAGAACCTAGTTTGCAGTGGCGGTATGTTTGTCTAGATTTAAACAAAGATGATGTCTTGAGAGTGTTGGCAACGCCGTCGCTCTATAAGAAGTTGTGACAAACTGCTTAAACTTATAAGCAGTGAACGCTTACAGACTTAGGAAACTTGGTGCGCTATAGAAGGAAGACAAAATACGTTTTTTCAGCAAGATGGCACCATAGCTCGATTGATGTCCTTCGCGAATAAAATAATTCCTAGGAAAAATCATTAATTGCTCAGTAAATATTGAATGACCATTGAGGACTTCAGATTTAACCCCGGCGGTTTTTTTAATGGGGCTATCTCAAAAGCAAAGAGTTTAATCCATTGCCACAAAATGTATCCGAAATAAAGAAAAGAATCAAGGTCAAAATCAACGCTTATATGTTAGACATATTTATTTCTTTGACACGCTCTACGGGTAGTCTAAACGGCTTGACGAATTTTCATATTGTTATGAGGTGTCTTTAAAATTTGACCATAGACCTAAAACGTAGTGAAATTATCCTAAGTCAAGTAAGATTTGACTTCACTGTAGGAGTGATATAGAATATAATATTTTTGATAATGGCGTCGGCAAATAAAAAGAAAAAGGAAGGAAGGAAGAAAGGGTAAAAGATACGTTATTTTCTTTTGCATTGTAACAATATGGATATCAATTGAAATCTATTAATGTTGTTTTATGTTTTTTTTTTATGTTTATAATGGATTTTTATGTTTTTAAATATTTATTAATTGAAATTGCCACTTTTTCAAACATTGTTCTATCGCCGACGTCCTGTGAGAATACTAACGTTCTCTAAACCGAACTCTAAATCTTGGTCGTGAGAGCCTACTTTACAGATCGCCGGGTGTGTATGTATATATCTCATAATGTTTGTTTGTTTGTCAGTCAGCAAACAAGTTTCAAGTTTCTGTAATTGTGTAGCGTTTGAAGTGGTCTTCAAACTGAGAGAACTTTAGTCTCTGAGGGGCCATTCTACTCTATGTAGTTCGGTGCTATTAATTGTTTTGAGGTTTCTCTTATTTTGTTATTTTGTCGTAGCATATTAGTATAAGTAATTAAGCAAAAGCTTTAGAATTTTTTTTTCGACAAGTTAATCCTTAATCTCTTTATGTCTTCTTACTAGATTTACTATCTCTTCTCCCTCATACCTTTCCTCATTTGATACTTCTTGTCCGCAAGCTAGGTCTCTAGCAGTTGTTGATAATGCTTCTGCTAATTCATATAACTTCTTAATTGAAATTCTGCGTGTTCCTTTTTCGTATTGAAGTATTACCTGATATGTTGTTCCGATTTTTTTTGCTAAATCTTTTTGAGTATAGCCTCGCTTTAACCTCCAGCTCCTTACTTTTTGCGCTATTTGGTACCTTATGGAAACAGTAGTATGCTTTGCCATACAGAAATAGATATTATATAGGTTAATACTACCAAGTAAAGATATACAAAAACTTCTACGTTTCAATTTTAGTTGAATATTTCTTTAGAATTGTGTATAATTATTAATGCTTTTTACGTACTCTTGCTATGGCTTTATCTAAATTTCTTGATCCAAAAAACGACCTTAGTTTTAAGAAAATATTTGGCTCTGAAAAAAATAAAAATATCCTCATTCACTTCCTCAACGATATCTTGGACTTTTCTACTTCTGATCAAATAATGGAAATTGAATTCCTTAGTACTATCATGGATCCTGAAATTGCCTCTGACAAACAAAGTATTGTTGATGTTCTTTGCAAAGACTCTATTGGTAATAGATTTGTCATCGAAATGCAGCTCGCTCGTGATAAAGGCTTTGAAAAACGTGCTCAACTTTATGCCGCTAAAGCTTACTCAAGACAATTAGATAAATCTGGTAATTACATTGATCTTCAGAAAGTTTTCTTTATTGCTATTTCTAATTGTAACCTTCTGCCTGAAGAAGTTGACTATATTTCTACTCATAATATACGTGATATCAAAACCAATGGTCATTACTTAAAAGATCTACAATTTGTCTTTATTGAGTTGCCTAAATTTACAAAAAATAGAGTAGAGCAGTTAGAGAATACTACAGAGAGGTGGTGTTTCTTTTTTAAATACGCAGAAGAAACAACTGAAGAAGATCTGAAAAAGATAGCAGCAGAAGCTCCGATAATAAAGCTAGCATATGATGAATTAGACAGGTTCCGCTGGAATGAAAAGGATTTGATCGCATATGAGGAAAGAATATTGAGTGTACAGAAAGAAAAGGCTATCCTCGAGCAAAAACTTGATGATGCTAAACAAGAAGGTAGACAAGAAGGCATACAAATTGGCCATGAAAAAGGTAAAATTGAAGGTCGAAAAGAAAGGGATATTGAAGTTGCAAAAAACTCACTCAAGGCCGGTGTCTCTATTGATGTTATAGCTCAAATTACCGGTCTCTCTCATTCTGAAATTTCACAACTCAAAGAAAAAACATAATATTCCTACTTATTCACTTTAACACTTATAAAAACCTTTTCTAAGTTAGACATGTCCCCTAATTAAGAATCTAGTGAACTGTCTAAAATGGCTATAAAGATTGCACATAGAATTATATAAATTACTATCATAACGTTACCCTCTTATTCAGCCTTACATATTAAAGATATATACCGTAAGTTTAATATTGATAGTACATTAACCATTTATTTCCCAATTCTAGTCTTGTACTTCTCATTCCTACTTCATCCATGTTAGTATTAGAACCATCAAACTTGCTAAGGGGATCTACCACCTCCACTTTAAATTCTATTATAAGCTTTTCACTATTTGGCATATTATACCTTCCATATTCTCATCTACTTACTCAAAGTATTTCCAAGCTTGGTTACTCCTACATCAGAAAGACAAGTTGATACTTTGTCCTTTGAATGGCTGTGAACTGAAGCATTACTTAAATAACTTTGAGGCTCTAAACTTATCTGCTGTTTTTTTGTACCATCAACTTCTAATCTACCATCTCTGTTGTGTAATATCTGCTCTATTGATTGATTTAGCAGACCCTTATTAAATTGAGCTATAAACTTTTCAAATTTCTTCGGACTTAATTTACCAGCTTCTTTACCAGAACATGCTTTCTCTACATATGAGTTGAAAATCCCCGAAATCTCATCAAATTTACCACTCATGATTTTTCCTGTAACTTCTTTCTGTATTTCCACAAAATCAATATTTAATCGATGCATTGACACACCACTTTTTAATCCAGCTTGCTCTACTACTTTCTCAAATCCCTTTGTAATATTGAGTGTATATTCCTGTGCCTCTAGTGGAGATATAGACTGATCTATTGTAGAAATATACTTTTGACCTGTAACCCTTCTAATCAATAAGTCAAATAAAGTTATTGTACCATTAAAGTCAACCTGTGATAGATAGTGATCTCCCATTTCTAATATTGTATTTCTATCCTTAGGCTTAAATTTAACAGGTGCTTGCCTTTTGTGATAATGAACTTGCAGTCCCCTCAGATTTAGAACTCAATAATCTACCTACAGAGCTTTTCACCCGACTAAATAAATCATTTATCCATGAAGATGGTTTTGCGCCACTGCTTGTTGCTATCTGAGGTTGGTCTATAGCAAGGGGTTTGCGTGATAAGTTATGAGAATTGTGATCTCCATGGTGATGACGGCGTTTGCGTTCTCCTCTTCCTCCCCTGAGCTTTTTTTCTAAGCATTCCACAATATTATTGTGCCCCTTGTCTTTCGCAATATCTAGCGGTGTTTTACCGTAATTACCTTTAGCACCAAGATTAGCATGAGCATCGACAAGAACTTTTACTATATCAGGACTGTTGGTATCAGCACCATAATGTAAAGGTGTCCAATTGTCTTTGTCTTCAGCGTTAACATTTGCACCACGATTAAGAAGTAATTTGACTACATCTATCCTGTAGTTTTCAACCGCTCCATGCAATGGAGTTGCTTGATATTCTCCGTTTTTAGCTTCAATATTAGCACCGTTATCAAGAAGGAGTTTAACTAGGTTTAAATCACCGATTTCAGCAGCTGAATACAGTAGTGTATTACCGTTCTTGTCATTGGTATCAATGTTAGCACCCTGAGCAATAAGACCTTTAGCTTCATTAAAACCACCGCTTTCCACAATAGTCAACAATTTTCTATCTAATTGTACTTGCTTCAAAATTCCTGCTATATCTAGGTAACCTTTTCGAGTAGCCAAATCTAAAGATGTTTGGTTATAAATATCTCTAACTTCAATATCAGCACCTCTGCCAAGAAGGAGTTCGACTGTATTTAATTTGTTTCCTTGTATAGCTACATGCAATGGTGTCCAACCATTATTGGTTATATTATTAATACCGCTAATATCCTTGTCTAAAAGAAACTTAACTATTTCAAGACTACTACTGTACTGGGCAGCTACATGTAATGGTGTATTACCATACACATCTTTAGCATTAATATTAGCATTGTTATTGAAGAGAAACTCAACTACACTAAGTTTATCACGAGAAGCAGCAAAGTGTAAAAGCGTCCAACCGTACATGTCTTTAGCATTAATATTAGCCTTCTGATTAATAAGATCTTTAACTTCATTAAGACCTGCATCTTGCACTGCAGCTAACAATTTTTTATCTAATTCCGTTTGCTTTAGAAACTCTGCTACATTTGTGTCATTCTCTTGAGCAGCTAAGTCTAAAGGTGTTTTACTATCCTTATCTTTAACACTGATATCAGCTCCTTTGTTCACAAGAAATTTTACCACATCTAAAGCATTGTAATATACAGCATAGTGTAGAGGTGTCCAATCACTACTGTCTTTAGTATTAATCATAGTTTCTTTATCTGAAAGAAATTGAAATATATCATTAAATAGACTCATATTACCATTGTAAACGGCATAGTGCACGGTAGTCCAGCTTGTTGAGAATTTATCTTTATCTGCAACGTCATCTTGATTTCTTTCAGCAGTTTTATCAAGGAAAAGATTAACTATATCCCACTTGCCATTTTTAGCAGCATATTGTAGCGGTGTATAACCGAACTTATCTTTTTCATTTATGAGAGACTTTAATCTTTCTCTTTGGCGAACTGCTTTTACTAGTTCATCAGGTTCTGAATACAAATTATCTTCAAAATTCATACTTTCAATTTTACCTATAAGAAACCTAATAGAACGCAATTTGCCTTCTTGAGCAGCAACATGAAAAAGTGTTTGGCCATCGTTATTTTTAGCTTCAATGTTAGCTTCGCACCCAGCCTTCTTTTGGCAAATCTCTGAAGCTTTATTAATCAGACCTTGTATTTCTGCTATATCAGACAAACTAAACCTGTCTAATCTCCGGATTATTATTGGTTCTAACCCTAAATCGAATTCCAATGTAGAAATCCTATAAGACTCAGAATTATTCCAATTTTTTACATTGATTACATGGTTAGATACTTCGTCGGAAAACACCAAATCTGTATTACTACTGGAAACCCTAATCTGATCTGGAGTAATATCTTTTAATATCACTACTCCTATGCGTTCTTCATCTTGCCCCACCGAAGTTAAAGTGCCATCTTGATTATGTGTGATACTGATAGACTTAGTGAAATCTATAACATATTCTTTTATAATTTTTTCATAATCATTCTTAAGTTTATCTTGATAGTCCATTATTCCATCAACCTCTTGCTGTAAACCTAAATATGGAAAAAAATTACCATTGTTCCACAGAAGAAAATTAACATCTCTCCATTTACTTTGGTCATTATAAAAATCTTCTACTCTAATAATAAAAGGAATCTCACCTTCTCTTGTTAATAAGAGATCATCTTCATCTTTATATTTCTCGATATCTTCAAGATTAGAATCAATCACTAAATGATCACCTTCAAAATCCTTAGGCAACAAAAACATATTCTGAGTCTGTGTGGCATGGAAAAAGGGAGATAATTTGCCACTTTCTACGGAAGAGCCAGCACATGACATTGATTGTACATAAGGAATAAAGGTTTCTCCTTTACTGTTCATAACCATAAGGTGCCTATAGCTGTTACCCTTAAGATAATTTCTTACTTGAACATGAGTATTACTATAGTTTAAATGCAAGTTACACTGTTGAATTGAAAACTCCTCAGGAACTTCTGGCATAACCAACATATCTAATTTTTTATCACCTGAGTTATTATCAATAATAATCTCTCTTTTCTCTGTGTTGCTATCAATAACATACATATCACTTCCATTTCCACCTCTAGCAAACATACTCCTTTGGTCAAAATTTATTATATCTTCTCCTGAAGAACCAAATACCATATGTTGGAATGCGCTATTGCTTTGTAGTTTTGCTCTAACAACACCAAAGACTTTATAGTCCTTATTATTAATGAGTATTTCCTTGTAATGATTTTCTGCAGCATCAAAGCTATCAAGAGAATGTTCTGTATGTAACTCGAACGAGTTAATTTTTGTAATGGATGATTCTAGTTTCTCAATTTTAGGAATAATATTACTACCATTTTTATCTATCAGCATAAAATTAGGTTGATTACTGCCTTGCTTAATATAATTTTTAATATCAAGGGTATATTGATTACCTTGACCCAGCCCTATTTTTAAAGATAAAGTATTATTAGTCGAGAAATAAGATATTTCATCACAATCATCTAGCAGATTAGTTTCCGGAAAGATTACAGTTCCCGTTCCTTTTACATCAATTTCTGAATATAAATCTTTAGCCTCGTAATCTGTGGTTTTTATATAAAAGGTATAATCATTTTCTGCACCTGTAACTTTAGTGTATGGCGCAATAGCTACTTTTTTACAATTATCAACTGTATCCTTCTCATTTTTGCTCAAACCTCCACCACTATTTATAAAGACGTCACGATTATCGTTTCTAGTAAGGCGCCTAGAATTATATGTACATAAAACATTATCTGTCTTATTTTGCCTTCCAATATAGCTATACCTGAAAGCATCGACATTGCTATCAACATAATCATTGATCAATCGATGAAGATTTGTTGTTAACCTTAAAAGACCGGGAGCGTTAGGTCTAAAACGATAGTCAATTTTTGCTTGTACAAAGTCGTATTCTGTTGATTGACTTAGGTCAAGTATATTAGTAGCATTACTTCCACCAATAATTTTACCCGAAAAACCTCCAGGTTTCACAAGAATAAATTTGTTAACAGTATTATTACCACCAGTTATTCCTGTGTTTCCTCTAAAAATCAAGAAGTAGTTATTTAATGTATTACTTCCAACAATGGTACCTTCATCTATGCTTTCTAAATTATAAAGAATTATTGTACCATTTTGCATTCTTCTTCTATCAGCAATAACCATTGTATTTTCACAGTGATGCACAGCTGTTGGAACTGATTTTTTAATACCTTTTTCATAAATTTCGCTAGTGACTTGTGGTAAGCAAATTATCGTAGCATTTTGAATTGGGTCAGGTATAACACGTGAAAGGTTTGTTGTATCAGCATCTGTTCTATTCATTAGAATCTTTCCATACCCTGCATGAAGAGATGGCGTGTCGCTATCCACCCCAAAACCAACTCCATAGGCAACTACATCATTAGGGCTATCACTTAAAGCTTTCCAGGCTCTTTTAGCTTGACTATTAACCATATTATTTCTGGCTGCAAGGTGTTCCAGATCATATGGCATAGATGAAAGTAAAAGCGTATGCAAAAAGATATCGAAATTCTCACCATGAGTTGTATCATACTTCTTTTCATACTCTATAATATTGCTAATACCACTATAAACTCCATGAGTTACCATGAGTCCAAATCCAACTCCAATACCAACTCCAGGCAGACTAGCTGCTGTAAGAGCAACACCAGAAACAAATGACACACCAGAAAAGGCTATAGAAGCTATATTATCTCTTATCTCCTTTTCTCCACATGGATTATTACTATCTTCTCTATTTTTACAGTCTACAAGGTTATTTGCTGATATGCCTATATCAATAATATCAAATATACCAGCTATAGCTCCTGCCGTGCCTTTCGCTATTTTACTTCCAAATTTTACTCCTGCAACTTGAACAACAAATTTTGTCTGCTTACCTAAAGTACCCGGTATAATCCTTCCTACAACTTTTTCAGCTGATGTTACAACTTTTGGAGCAATTTTAACCATTACATTCTCAATTGGTTGAGACGCAAAAGACCATCCTATTCCACCTAGATTTAATCCACAATCCGTTGCTGTTCCATCCTTGCAAGATACAATAGCACCATGAATTCCTCTTATTAATTGTATTCCACCTGCAGCATTCATTAATCTGCTTTTTAATTTCGGGTTTTTTGTTAAATCACTGTTTTGCTGTAAAACGTCACCATATAAATCCTTGATACGCTCATTCTGAATATAGCGCTCATACCCTTGGTCTCCAATCACCTTATCAACTAAATATTTATAGTCACCCTCAATATTTTTGTTTCCAATAAACTCTATTAGCTGAGCATTTTTCCCTTCATCTTGACTGCTTTTAACATAAGTTAGGAACTTTTCACTATCAATTATAACCTTACCTACATTATTTTTATCTACCCTTCCTTTACTAAACTTTTCCACATCATCCTTTGAAAATAAACATTTAATACTTCTCTTCTTTCTATTGCTTTGCTTTGCACAGCCATTAAGATTTAACTTATTCAAAGATTGTGTTGCTTCACCAGTAGGCAGCATATGAACTGAACTATGAACTACTTCAACAGGAATAAATCCTTCCTTGGTTGTCCTACTTGTTAAAATAAGTTTATTCGGATTATTAGATCCTTTATCGAAAACAACACCGATAAATTTTACCTCATCACCATCTGTAAGTGTTTTATAGGTAACACCTTCTTTGTACTCTTCATTTATTTGATCATTTGCTTCCCTCAATAAAGCTTGAGCCCCTTTACCCTGCCTTGATGCCTTAAGTTCTAACCCTATTGGAGTGTACTCCTCAGCATTTCCACCTTGAGCCACAAACTTAATACCATGAACTAGCATGTCAATACGTTCCCCTCTACCAGTTTGAAACTCAGTTAAAACTAATGCTCTAGTTTCTGGTGATTCCTGTAATTTTAAGTCACTATAATAACTAAACACTCCATTCAATATTCCCTGGAAATGAGCTTCTTTATTAACGAGACTCTTAAAAGGAAAGATTCCTTCTCCAATTTTTTCTAATAATCTACTATATCCTCTTATTGATAAGGATTGGATATCTAGTGCTTTATCAAATGTTTCTTTTAACTCATTAGGATAAGTAACTTCTTTAAAAGTACCTTGAAATCTATTATCTCCGTTGTTGTACTCTTGTAAAGAATTGTATTTTTCAGCCCAAATAGTAAGATATCTTTTAAAATCTGACTTGTATCTAGTATCAAAATTAAGACTTAATTCGATTATTTCCCTATTCCCTATTTCTCTATTTAATCTATCAAGAGGAAGAACTTCATTCAGCCCGTTCAAAACATCTTTTCTGTTAGCTTCAACAATATTCATCACATAAACCAACTTCTCTGTATTTTCTGGGATGAGCACCATTGTTACAACTGCATGGCTTGCATCAAGGTTAGCTGACAGTCTTTCTCTGGCTCTTTGAGCTGCCGGACGTCCAAGCCTACGAAGATTAGGATGCACTTCAGTAGGTATATTGTCTCCATAGATAAAAATATACTTTTTTAAACTTGTTCCTGAATCTTCACTTAATAATAATGATTGCCCTAGTAAAAACCTACTAAAATAATGATTATCTCCCTTCTCTGATGTACCAGGAAACGTATGATAAATACGTTCCATATTATCTTTTATCTGTTCTTTTAATTCTCTTTTACCAATCTCTTGCGTATCCCAATCATCAGAGGATTTTAACATATCTTGAAAAAGAGGAATTATTTCTTCTCCACGATTTGATACTTTAATATCAGAGATAGGAGACGGATTATCAAGGTTGACACCAACATATAAAATGTTATCTGCAGTAGTTAAAACTCGCTGAACATTTGGTTGGAAATCTTGTGCATACCTTTCTGCTTGCTGCAAAGCCTTATCTGGAGTAGCATTAGAACCTGCTCCCGCTTTTAATTCAATAATAATGGGAATAGAATCCAATGCACGATCAGGACCACGAGCCAGCAAGATAATATCTGCATAACCCCTTCCTGCAAATTGCTCTGGGTAAACTCTAAGATTATACCTATAGTGGAAATTCATGAAAACGCCTACCATAAATCCATGATGTGCTGCTTCACGTGCACTATTATCATAGACTACTGATCCTACATACTCAGAATGAACGTTATTAATTTTTTCAAGAACTTTTTTTAAAGACCTGCTAACTGTTTGCGCATCAGAATCAGATAGCTTCGCTATATCACCTTCCGGATTATTCCATATTCCTTTTTCTATTTCATAAAATTCCTTGCTAGTAGCAGAATCAAGTATCTCTTTAGCTTCCATATTAACAAAAATATCACCCTTTCCTTTATAGATCTGTACTAATCTAGATTTTATTCTATCTTGAATTTCATTCTTAATATTTAGGATCTCATTCTCAACATCCCGATCTCTAATCTTACTCCTATCTATATTCTTTCTTAATATGTTCTCCAACTCATTAACAGTAAACTGATGGCCACGCTTACCTTCTGAAATGGAAAATAAATCTATATTATTAATAGCATCTTCAGCATTTCCAATTTGACCATTTTTAACAATAGCTACTTTTAAAGTTTTTGAAGTATCAAAACTAAAATAAATCTTTTTAATATTTAACTTTTCTGCAATTTTTATATCTGGCAAAGTAGAAAAGCTCCCTAGGAAGAAGTGTGTAAAAAATCCTGCTTTTTCTACAGAGTGTAAATAAGATGGAATCTGATCCACAAATGACTGAAATCTCGGTTCAAAAGATTTAAAATCCTCATCTTGCCGGCTTATACCAACTTCTTTATCTGCTTCCTCTATCAATAACTGTATTAACTCAAAGTCTTGTGGTCTTACTTTACCCATGACTCTTTTTAAGCCTTTTGCAAGCTCTTTATCATTATCAATAATATTCCTTTCAAGACCAAAATTATAATGGTTTCGTTTACCTGGTGCACCAACATGAAATAACTGTATTTGAGTATTTCCATTACCATATTGAGTTTCAACCTCACCAGAAACACTAATCGTTGCGCTAAGCATTCCACTCATTGCTCTTATTTCAGGTTCACCTCCCCAAGTATCAGGGTTCCTCATGTTTTCCAAGTAACGCTCAAAATCACCTTCAACAAAATCTCTGAACTCATTTCTATAAGAACTTATGTGATCAACTACTCGATTACGAAATACGTTTCTTACTAAATTTGCAAATGTATCATCATAATTCGCAGCACCTAAATTCCGAACCAAACCTCTAATATGATCTAAATTTTGGGTTACAGTTCCATCATTTCCAAATAGTACTTCATACCTTTGTCGAAATAAAGCATCGTCGTTTCTGACGGGTATTAAGTAAGCCATAGTAACAGACCAAAATAAGCAACTACCGTCTCCTGGAACATCGATTCTCTTAACCTGACTTCCACTTTCGGAATCAACATCAGATCTACGATAACGCTTAAGTTGATAAAATTCTTTAGCTTGCTCTATATATTGTATTTGATCCGATAATTCGGTAATCTTTGAATTAACGCCTTCTTTTTTTAGGTGATCTGTTAGATATTGTGTCTTAAACATAAAGCCCCCTTCATTACATTATACCAAATCCACTATTTATTATCAGAGATATCAACAATATAAGCTATTTTTACCTGCATACTAACTTGGATATATAACATTTATATTATAATGCAACGCCTTTTTGACAGAAGCTAAAGTAGTAACAAGAAACCATCACCTGTTTTATAGAATTGCCTTATAATACCTTAATTGCCCAACCCTAATTGCTCACATGCTTTGCTTAATTTAACCTCAGTCAAGCTAGTAAACCCTTCAGCTGTAGACTTACCGTATGATAAAAATTTATTTAATGAATCAATATCTCTTTGCTCTAACACAGATCGTATATACTCCGCTTGCCTAGAATCCATAAATTCTTTAATTTGATCAGAATTAGCCTTATCTAATATTGCCCATACCGGTTCCATGTAATTTTGATTTACCCAAGGTACTAATAAACTTGTAACAAGAAAGCAAGATCTATTACAAACTTCTTCCTTCAGCACATAAGTACGATGGCTATCAAATCCCTCCTTTCTCCACATATGCATGAAAAGCTTTGCACCTTCACCAGCATAATATGAGCTGTTTTCTGTTTTTATATAGTGTAGCCAGACAAGATATTTATCTTCTGAAACATTACTTGGTTTCAAATAGTCAAACAATGCTTGAAATTGATCAAAGCGAAGTGCACCCTGTAGCGTGTTTAGACTACCATAATAACCATTTTCAGCTAAGTCTCTTTTTAGAAGTTCTGGATATTTATCAGGACTTATTTGACTAAAATAAAACTCGAATATTTCAGGATAACTATTACAACGGTTCCCTGCTACATATACTGCTGTCTTCATCAAGATTTCATCCTTTTTCTGTTCGCTCATCTCACTTTCAGGTAATGATTTTATTTTATTCCAGAAGAATTCCACTGCCTGCTCTTGCTTAAGACTCACAGCACATTTAAGCCCGTACTCATATGGATGACAGCCATCTAAATTTAGTTTAGAGATGTAACCACTAACAAAATGTGACCAAAAAACTATTAAAAGGTTGCCTCCTAGAGTCTTAACTAAGTGACCATACTCCAACAGACTGCTCTTACCTTGAGCTGATAGTTTATTTTTTCTCTCTTCAAATAGAGCAATAATATCTTCTTCCAGGCAATAACGACAGGCAATCTCATATCTTTTATCAGTACTAAAAGGACTATTTGAATTTTGCACAATCAATTTTTTACCTACCATTTGCCTATCAAGCTTAACTCCGTGTAAATTGTCTACTTTTTTCCAACAATCCTCGCTAGACAATACCTGTGCAAGAAAATTACGTCCTTTCTTGCCACTTTTTTGGTGCAGACGCCAATTTGCATAGCACCAGCGTTCAATTTGAAAAAGCTTAGATGCTCTATGGGGATCATCCTCTTTAATAGACGAAAACAAAACTTTTGGAATATCTGAACGCAACATAGCCACTACCTTAATTAATTAGATTATCAATTACATTTTAAGTATAGTATTCTATCTTTAAAACTTGTCAATCATTATTGTAGAAAATTTTCTAACCCAAAGTAGTTTTAGGCAAAAGTCTCTTAAGAAGGTCGGTACGGGATTTTTCTTTACCTTCAAATTCTGTTTTCATTATGAGTTTGCCTTAAATTCCTCCTTAAGAAAATTAGTATTAATCTAACAACGTATTTTACTAATAGCTTAAATAATATAGCCATTTTCAGTGCTCAAAACCAGGGACGGTGAGAACAATTTTTCTTGGAATCAGTTGGTCTACCAAGTGTACCATACGAACTTTTTAATATAGTGATTTCATTATACGCTAAAACTAGCCACATTAGCACATTTCATCCATATCTACATACGAACTGTTTTGCCTAAGATTATGGAAATAATTTAAATTTTCTATTTTTATAACCCTATTTTACGTGGCTTGTTCTCGCAAATGTATGACCTTTTTTGAAGGAGTAAATAATTGAAATCCTTATGACACTAAGTTGAGTGTTTTTCTATCCAATTTGAAATAAAAGATATTTTTCTACACCTATATACAACAAATTTGCTGTTCTAAAAAATAAACTCTTGCTAATTATATCAAGTGTATAATAATCAAAACATGGATTTTTAGAGTGAGGTAAATTATGTATCCTAATGTACACGAAAGTAATGGTAATACTGAGTTACATTGTGCTGCTAAAGATGACAACTTAGAAGCAGTTCAAGCTTTACTAAACAAAGGTGCTGATGTTGAGGTACAAAACGACAATGGCGATACTGCTTTACATATAGCTGCTCAAGAAGGCCACTTAGAAGTAGTTCAATTTCTGTTAGAAAAAGGGGCTAGTGTTGGAGAACAAAATAGCGAAGGCTGCACTGCTCTTCATTGTGCTACTGAAAATGGTTGCTTAGCAGTAGTTAAGTACTTTATAAATGAAAAAAGAATCAATATTAACCAAAAGAACGATGATAATGACACTCCTTTACATATAGCTGCTGAAGATGGCCACTTAGAAGTAGTTCAATTTCTGTTAGAAAAAGGGGCTAGTGTTGAGGAACCAGGCAGCGAAGGATGTACTGCTTTGCATTATGCTGCTAGAGGAGGTCACTTAGGAATAGTTCAAGCTCTATTAGATAAAGATGCTGATATTGATGCACAAAACAACAATGGCGATACTGCTTTGCATCTTGCTGCTGAAAACGGTTGCTTAGCAATAGTTAAATACTTTGTAGACGAAAAAGGAATTAATATTAACCAAGAGAACGATGATAATGAAACTCCTTTGCATATTGCTGCTAGCGAGGGACGCTTAGAAGTAGTTAAATTTCTGTTGGAAAAAGGAGCCGTTTTTGAGGCAAAAGAAAATGATGACTTAACTGCTTTGCATTATGCTGCTACAAATAGTCACTTAGAAGTAGTTCAAGCTCTATTAGATAAAATGGATAATGCTGACATACTAAAGAAGAGTTTCAAATATGTCTTGCATATTGCTGCTCGAGAGGGTTACTTAAAAATAGTACAAGCTCTACTAGACAAAGGTGCTGATATTGATGCACAAAACAAGGATGGCGATACTGCTTTGAATGAAGCTGCTGGACGTGGTCATTTGCAAGTAGTTCAATGTCTGTTAGAAAAGGGTGCTAGTTTTGAAACACGAAACAACGAAGGCTGTACTGCTTTGCATATTGCTGCTGAAACTGGTCACTTAGAAGTAGTTCAAGCTCTGTTAGACAAAGGGGCTAACGTTGAAGCAAAAAGCAAAAATGGCAGTACTGCGTTGCATGAAGCTGCTAGAATGGGTCGCTCAGACATAGTTCAATATCTTGTAGAGGAAAAAAAGGCTACTATTGATGTAAAGGACGTTGATTGTAATACTCCCCTGGATTTAGCTGATAGAAGCGGCCACAAAAATATTGTTGAGTATCTTAATTTTCAAAAAAAGAAGCATTCTGAAACTTCAAGAGCAATAAAGACCGGTTTCTCTGTAGGTGTAATAGCCACGTTGACAGTAACCATTGGATGTATTGTTACTCATATAAGTTTATCAATATTAGTTATTGCTGCATTGATAGTTGGAGCCATTGCTAGTGGCATTACATATGCAATATTAAAGCCTAGTACTAAGCTAAATGAATATGAAATAGGGAGACAAAATTTACCAGAACCAGTTACACCTTAAGAGTAAGTGTTACATAGCTCTTGTTTTTTATGTCAAGTATATAATAATAAAATATGGAGTTTTAAAATGAGGAGAGTTATGAGTTTTGATAAGTTGGAAGAAATACTAGCTTCTATTGATACTGACGTTGGTTTAAGTGAGAGTAATGTGTTCAGAAAAGTAGAAGAGAAGCTAAAACAAATAGATACATCTGGCCTATTACAGCTTGCTGTTTTGAAAAATAATAAACGAATGGTAGAGACTCTTATACAAAAAGAGGCTGATGTTAATGGAATGGATATATACGATCGTGATCCATTATATTATGCTATCTTGCATAGAAATACACGAATGGTAGAGGTCCTGATAAAGAATGGGGCAAGTGTTAGGAAGAAATATAATGATGGAAGTACTCCTTTGCATTATGCTATCTTGGGTAACAAAACAAAAATAGTAGAGCACCTAATAAATAATGGGGCTGATGTTAATGCAGTAGATGAAAAAGGTAGGACTCCATTATACTTGGCTGGCCGAAATACAAAAATGATCTCGATTCTTATGAAGAATGGAGCATGTCCCTTACTGGAAAATAGAAATGTTGAATTTTTGAAGTATTTAATTGCACTCATTAAAGATGGTGATATAGATAATTTGGAGAAGAGAGAAGCGAAACAGAAAGAAGAGCAAGTAGATGATGAATATGAATCACTTAAATACTCATTGCTGCTTAGTGATAACAGCTCTTTGATCTCTATTATAAAAAGGAAAGAATTCAATAATTTAATATCTGAGTGGTCTTCAGGTGCACCTGACTTATTAAAAGAGGGCCAAAAAAATTTGAATAAGGCGTTGTTAAGTCTCCTAAAAGACTTTCCATTTTGTAACATTACAAGGTTTGAGAATTTTTTACAAGACAACAAAAGTAATGATGATCTAAAGATTGTTCTCAATCTTCAAAGAGGAAAGTCCAAGTTGACAATACTGCATGTAATACAAAGTATGGAGCGTTTGGCAGTAGAAAAAGATATGGCCTGGGCAGTTGGAGCATTTATAACTTTACTTTTAAAGGCTGGAGCTGATCCTAACATAGTTGACAGTGAAGGACAAACACCTTTGCACTATGCTGCTTATTATAATACTTTAAATATACCTTTACTTCTGAACAAAGGAGCACGTAATCAACCTGATAAACAAGGAAAAACTCCTCTAGATATTGTAATTATTAACAAAAAACCTTTTGAAGTGAATATTTTAGAACAAATCTTTTTAACTCAGGAGCAAATGAGAGCAAAAAGCCATTTAGAAGATATTTGCGGTCATAGCCTTGACACTAATCAACTAAGAGAGTTTTTAAATCAGCACAGAGGAAATGAAGGTCTTAAAGAGATTTTAAATCTTCGTGATTGCAAAGGAAAGTCTCGTATTTTTCAAAAGATTAGAGATGCTTGTTATGGTGATAAAATTCGTTTTAAAGAAGCAGAAAGGTTACTGTTAGAAGCAGGAGCAATTGATTACAAAGGATGGAAGGACAAAGAACATTTACCTAAAGCTTCCACTTTATGGGACATTTTAATATTAAACCAACGGGAGGAATTGAAAACTTTTTTAGATATGGCCAATGCAGCCGAAAACATGAACGAGTTAGAGCAAGTTGTAAAAAGAGCTATAGAAGCAGGAGTAATGCTGAACTTTGCTGTGTCAGGAAGTTTATATGACAAGAAATATGAGAGTAAATATGGCTTTGCAGATTGTGTAATAAGAAAAATTAGTGAATTAAAAAAGAACTCCAAAATTGCAAGTGATGTAGAAGTTGCTAGTCGTATAGTATGTAACTTAGTATCAAAAGGAGTAGTACTACATACTATAAGCAGCATCCTTGTCATTGATGAACTAGAAGAGTTTAAAAGCCACAAAGCTAATATGGTAAAAGCCTATGAAAGTTATGCAAAGCGTAGTTTGAAATTTATGGAAATTGTTAAAAGTGCAACTACTGGCAAGGTGAAAAATGTAAAAGTGGATAACTCTATTCTCTATTTGGAATATTCAGAAAATAGTGTAGTTGAGGTTGCGAAAATCATAAATGAAGCAAATTTAACTCATGGAAGTATAGAATCTAGAAGAGATGTAATAGCAATCGGTGAAAGTGAGGTAGAAATTATAACGGAAGATGGGATAAGAAATTATACTAACCTTACGGGCAATATAGTACTGACTTTCTATACTAGTTTGGGAAAGATAGACGTTAAACTGTATCCTGACGTACAAGATAAAAGCAAAATTATAGTAGAAGCGAGTAATAAAGAGGAAGTATTGGAAAAATTCAAAGGTTATGAAGAAGAATTAGGCGAGGATTGTGCACTTGGTGATTATTATGTCTACTATGCTATTGAACAGGGATATTTTGAAATGTCTGGAAAATTAATGCATCCTGAAGTAATAAGCGAGTCTAAAAACAAAAAGGTTTCATGGGCAGAACGTGAAGAGTTAAGAAGGACTTCTGATCCTAGGAGAGAAGTTTCTAGGTAGATTGATTTGCTAAAAAAGTTGAAGATTATTATTTAAATATAAACTACTATAATTTATAGGTTAAGGAGTTCGTACCAATGTCTTCTAAGAATACTCTTTTATGTTGTTTTTAAGCTGGCTACAAAATGAGGATATGGAACATACAATTGGCTGGGCTGCCTTTTACACTCCAGGTCTACTATTAAAATATGCAGCTAAAATTGGATCATTTTCTACCATTATTGCATCTAACATACTAAAATCTTCATTATTTATATTGATATTTTCACATAATTGATTCTGTAACATTGACTTACTTTTCTATATCAATTTCAGCATCTTTTGTGTGGCTCTTTGTAGTAGCTCCTTTTGCAATAACCTTTTTTAATTTTCTGGCACATACTTTTTTCGATGTTTTTTCATATTGTTGTTTTTATAAACGTTACGATGCTGAGCCGTAAAATTTCTTCAATTGCTCACCCCAAAGCATCGGTATTTCCCTTAATTCAGCTAACCTCAAATCTCTTGGCTGCCTCCCATTTACTATGTCTTCTTTAATCTTCGGAGCTAAATAATTTAACCTTAAAATTTGCTGTATACGTCTTGTACCTATATTAATTTTGGCACTCAGCTCCTTCACACTTTCGTATTTTCCCTCTTCTAGTTGCCGTTTCCACAGATGGGCTCTTACCACTGCTTTCAGTAATGCATTGTTTGTTTTACCTTCTGGTTCTACTACCGTGCATTTATTTCCTTTCTTCTTTATTGGTATAAATTTTTCCTCTGATTCAGAACTCACCTCTATTCCATCCTCTCTCACCATTACTCCTTTTATTAACTTTTTCACTACTTCTTTCTGCTTTCCAAAACTTAAATTTTTCCATTCTTCCGCATTTTCTCCCCATTTTTCATATAAATCTTCCGCTTTCTTCATCACTTCTTTTTCCACTTCTCCAGCAACTATTGTTCGATTTACTGATTCACAATTCTTTCCCCTTAAGTGATTGTTGCATACGTAATATCGATATCTCTTATTCTCCTTTTTTGCATATGTCAGTGTCATATTCACATCACAGCTCTTGCACTTAATTATTCCCCTAAGCAGTGCTTCCTCATATTTTGCTTTTCTATATGGCTGATTCTTTATTAATTCTTGTGCTTTTTTCCACTTTTCCTCTTCTATTATTGCTTCATGTTTTCCTTCATACTCTTTCTCATAATGCCGTATTTTTCCCATATATATTGGGTTTGTTATTATTCTTCTCACCGTCGCTTTTTTAAAGATATCTGATTTTATCCGGTACCCTTGACTATTTAACTCCCTTGCCAACTCTGCCATTGACTTCAGCTCCACATATCTTTCAAATATATGCTTTACTGTTTTCGCTTCTTTCTCATTTATTATTAATTCTTTATCTTTTACATCATACCCTAGCGGCACAGTTCCACCCATCCATAAACCTTGTTCTTTTGATGTTGCTATTTTGTTTTTTACTCTCTCTACAATCATCTCTCTTTCTAGTTGTGCTGCTCCTGATAATACCGTTTGTACGAACTTTCCCATTGGCGTATTATTGTCAAATATCTGCGTTACTGCTACAAAATTTACTCGATGCCTTCTGAAAAATGATGTAACTTCTATACTATCTTTTGTTTCCCTTGATAGCCTGTCTAATGTATATACTACTACACAATCTACTTCTCCTTTTTTTACATCTTCAAATAATTCCTTTATTGCTGTTCTTTCTAAATTCTTTCCTGAATATCCGCCATCATCATACCTTTTGGCCAATGCTACCCAGCCTTCTCTGCTCTTTATGTACTTTTCACATGCTACTCGCTGCGCATCAAGACTGTTAAACTTTTGTTCTAGCCCATCCTCATTTGATTTTCTTGTATATATCGCACACCTTACTTCTTTTAGCATTTTCAATTTTCATTTTTATCACGCATACCGAATAATAAAGGTCCGTTGTAGCTCATTCCCATTATTTTCCCGGCTACTGCTGATAATGATGTGAAAAATTCTTCTCGGTAGATTAAACCCTTGTCTGTTACCATTACCGCATGTGTCTCTTCACCTCTCTCTAGTATTAATTCTGTCCCTTCTACTGGTAATTTATCGCTACTTATTCTTTTTCCCTTCTCTAGCCGATCTGCCAGATACTCTAGTCTTTTTAATCCTTTTCTTGACATTTCTCCATATACTTTTTCCTGCATTCTATAAGCTAATCTTGGTATCAGATATTTCTTTGAGTATCTAGGAGCTTCTTCCCCATATACCTTCTTCCACATTCTCCTCAACTCTACCAACGCTTTTTTCTCCAAATTCATTACTTTCTTTTCTATTTCTTTCTCCATATTTTTAGCCCTTCATAAATAGCTTTTCAATTCTGTCTGTTTCTTTCTTTAATACCTCGGTTATCTTTTTGCTATTTTTAGCATAATCCATCGCTGTCATTCCAAATTTATCCGCTTGCTCTATTTCTCCTCCAGCTTTCACTAGCTCCTCCACTATTTCTTTTTCTCCTACCATGCACGCAAGGTGTAGAGGTATGCATTTATTTCCATATTCCTCAGCATTTAGGAGAGTAGACCAGTGGAACTTCCCCACCAGTCTCTCGCAAATCTGTACGTAAACCTCTCGATTTATACAGCTTCC
>DWRT01000003.1:0-14355 GCA_018246095.1 Toxidia parvulus | reverse complement strand
TGTAGTAGAAGGAATGAGACATAGCTCATAAAAACTTACGTTCTCTGCCTTGCAGAAGATTTGCAATATTTTTGTAATGCTTCAAGAAAATTAATATCGCTACAGTGAGTAGTATAAGGAATAACTCCTTTTGAAAAAAGAAAGATGCTATAACAGCTGCTGCAGTAGCAGCCAAGGAAGCAAGAGAGGAGTACCGAAAGATAAAAAATACTATTAGCCAGACAAATACAAATGCTAATGCTATAGAAATGTTAAGTGCTATCAAAACTCCCAAAGTTGTTGCAACTCCCTTTCCTCCATTGAACCTTAGCCAAATAGGAAACATATGCCCTAGAACTGCTAAAATTGCAGATACATATATATAAAAATCGTTATTATCACAAAATTGTTGTGCTGTATAAACCGCGACAAATCCTTTCAAAGAGTCTAAAAATAATGCGAGGACAGCAAGTCTCTTATTTCCTGTTCTTGCAACATTTGTAGCACCAATGTTTCCTGAACCTACTTCTCTTAAATTTATACCATTTATTTTTGCAATAATTAAGCTAAACGGTATTGAACCGATTACGTAAGATAATATAAGAATTATATATTTCTCCATTATACTAAAAATCTAGTTGATCTTGTTATTCCTCAGTCTTTTTAGATAGCATTGAACTTCATCATTAATCTGATTGCTAAACAGTATAAGTGCTGTCATATTGATGAGTGCTAAACAAGAGAATAAAGCCCCACCAATATTAGCAATAGCCATTATATCTTTAGACAAACCTGACAAAAATGCAACTACCACCACCGCTATACGATATATTACTACACTTTTTACACCAAACAAATACAGCCATCCCATTTCACAACAATATACAAATGAAATTACTGAGGAAAACGCAAACAAAGGCGCAGCGATGGTTAAAAGTATAGGAAACCAAGAAGAAACTGTTTCAAATGCTTTTTGGGTGATCAATATTCCCTCGCCAATGCCAGTCTGGTATGCGCCTGTTATTACTATTGTTATTCCTGTCAAACAACAAATTAACATTGTATCGAAGCATGGTTCTATCATAGCAACTAGACCAGTCCTAACCGGCTCCTCATCTTTAGCTACAGCGTGAGTAATTGCAGCAGAACCAACACCTGCTTCACTGGCAAAAATTGCCCTTTGAATCCCAGCGACAAATGCTCCTACTACTCCACCACCAACAGCATTGAAGTCTATCATACTGGAAAACAATATTTTTAATGTATTGCTAAAATTGTGAATATTGAATGCAATAATCGTGAAACAACTCAAAATATATATGAGTGACATAATAGGCACTAGTGCAGAAGATACTCTAGCTATTCTCCTGATTCCACCGATAATCACTAGAGCAAGTAATGTAGAAATTATGAAGGAAAGAACCCAAGGATGACTATCTATCCAGCTTGAATAGCCAGATAATATTGAAACCATTTGATTAGTCTGAAATGCTACACTTCCACCAAGACCTGACAATACAAAAAACACTGCATATATTGCAGCTATCACAATACCAAGCTTCTTAAATCCAAATTCCTCTAGTCCATTTCTTATATATTGAAAGGGACCACTGAATAACTGCTCTTGACCTTCTGTTCTGTGCCTGAATGCTAAAGTCACTTCAGCGAATTTTGCAGACATACCAAAAAAGCCTGTGATCATCATCCAAGGTACCGCTCCTGGCCCTCCCATTGAAATTGCAATTGCAACACCAGCAACAGTTCCAAGACCTACTGTGCTTGATAGCGCGGTTACAAATGCCTGAAAATGCGTAATGTGACCATCATGATGATCTGTGTCATATTTTCCACATAAAATAGCGAACGCATGCTTAAACATCCTTATGTTGAGAAATCTAAAACGTAGTGTTAGAAATATATAACCAAAGGCCAATAAAAGAATTATAAATGGTACGTGAAAGATCTTGAAAAACAACACTTCATTCATGAAGTTGCTTACTCCATTTAATGCAGTGTCATAACTTTTATGAAAAACTGAAGCAGCGTATACATCGTTAAACGATAGGCAAAATAACATCATGCAAAGCAATCTATAAATCATGTTTAATACCTTTTGTAATAAGAATCTATTGTATTTAAGACTTCCCTTCTCAGTAGATATATTGCAACAGCATTTGGAATCATAAGGCACATAAACAGGCTATCGCCTAAATAAGATATAAATTCTATATTTTTTGACATACAACTGATATACACTGAACCCACTATAAGAATTTGGAACAATATCAGTACTTTTTTGTTACCAAATAAGTACAACAGGGCAACTTCACAGTAGTAATAGTAAGCTATTATTGTGGAAAATGCAAAGGAAAACATTATCAGCGGAAGAGCTAGCTTGCTCAATAAAGGCAAGGCTGTTGAAAATGCTGAGCTAACTAACGTAATATCACCTACGGTATTAGTGCTATGCATATCGGTGATAATTATCACAATACCAGTCAAAAATGAGACTAATATTGTGTCTACAAATGGTGCAATCATTGCAACACTTCCAACTTTAACTGGGTCTTTCTCTTTTACAATCGAATGTGCTATAGCTGCTGTTCCAGTACCTGCTTCATTAGCAAACACTGACCTTCTTACCCCTGCTATTAATCCACTCAATACTCCACCTCCTATAGCTGATTTGTTAAAGATATCTTGAAATATTATAGATAGAGCATTCAGTAGATTATTTCCGTTTACACAGATTAAATATATACACATGCCTATATATAACATTATCATGATCGGCCCTAAACCTGTTGCAACTAAAGCAATTCGCTTTATTCCTCCCAGTATTACAATTAATACAAATAGCGAGATAATAACAGATGTGTTGTATTCAAATAAGTTACTTGACAACGCTGCAATTTGATTTGCCTGAAATGGTATGCCGCCTAGAATCATTGCAACAAGCAGCATAACTGCGTAGATAAATGCAAGGAATTTGCCAGTCTTCATAAATCCAATCTTTGCAAGTCCATGTTCCATATAATAAAAAGCCCCACCAGTTGTGTTTTCAGAGCGATGAGTAAATGCAAGCACTACTTCAGCAAATTTTATTGACATGCCAAGTACTCCGGTAATTATCATCCAAAAAACTGCACTTGGCCCCCCTATTGTAATAGCTATTGCAACTCCTGATATTGTTCCAAGACCAACTGTTCCTGAAATTACCGTTGCAAATGCCTGAATGTGGGTGATTATGCCGTTATTATTATGGCTCTCTAGGTTGAATAGTGTTTGTATTCCATATTTGAACAACCTAAAGTTAATGAATTTGAATCGAATCGTACAAAAAACCCCAGTTGCAATTACCCAAATAATTATAAATGGTATGTTGAATATCTTTATATATAAAAAAGAGTTTAATAGATCAGTTACTTTTATAATCATGCTGCTCACTATTTTTTATGTAGCTGACTAGTTTTATATGCGTAATGTATATAAAGTCCGATACTTATTGGAATAGTCAAGATATAAACTACACCTAAAATTGGTAGTGTTATCCAGGGCTTGCTTATAAACAGTATGATCAATATTCCAAAAAATGACACAAATATATAGGATAAACTTTTAGGGACATAAATGTATTTTGCAGAGAAAGTTGGAATATGACTTATCGAAAAAAATGAGATGGTCAAAAAGTAACAAGCTGTATTCTTTACGTTAAAAAATTGCTCTATAAGAAGTAGATATTCACTTTCATGAGATTGAAAGGTAATAATTATTGGAAACAGAACAAGTAAAGCGCATACAGGGGCTGGAACACCAGAAAAGAAAAATTTTTTCCAGTATAATTGCTCTAAATGTAGCGAAACATTGAATCTTGCAAGTCTTATTGATATGCAGATTACATATATCATTACTAAAATCCATCCTACAACTTTAATTTCATTTAACTTCCAAAAATATAAAAGAAAAGCAGGTGCTGAACCAAAATTTAGAAAATCTGCAAAAGAATCGAGTTGTGCTCCAAAATCGCTGGTTGATTTTAAAATTCTGGCTATCCTGCCGTCCATTCCATCTATTATTGCTGCAATGATAATAAAAATTGCTGAAAATTCCCATTGTTCATTAAATGTGAATTTAAGTGAAGTAAGGCCAGCACATAAACCCAGTAAAGTTATAAAATTCGGAAATAACTTGGTAATAGGTAAGGATTTACCGTTACTTTCATCGTTATTCATACAATGTCAAAGGTAAGCTTCTCTTGTTTATTTAAATCTGCTATAACTGTCTCACCACCAATAACAGTTTGGCCTTCTGAGACTCTTACCTCTATTCCAGCAGGGATATAAATATTTACTCTGCTACCAAATCTTATAATTCCAAATCTTTCACCTGCTTTTACGCTCTGAGATGTCCTCAAATTACAAACAATGCGGCGTGCAATAAATCCAGCTATTTGTTCCACAATGATTTCTTTTCCCTTTTCATATTCAATCACAATAATCTGCTTTTCATTTTCATTACTGGACCTATTACTCATTGCAGAAACAAACTTGCCTTTCTTGTAGCTCATTTCCTTTATCGTACCAGATATTGGTATACGATTCACATGGACATTCAAAACGCTTAGAAATATGCTAACAAGCGTAAACTTCTTTTCTTCTTCATTCTCTTCTGATAAAGAGTAACTAACTTCTTCTATCTTTGAAATTACACCATCAGCAGGACTTAATATAAAGTCCTTATTGTTTGGTACAGCTCTTGCTGGATCACGAAAAAAATAGGTACATAATAACGTTGGAAATAAGCAAGTAATTCCAGCTCCCCAAGATATAGAGAATGCTATACATGTTACGATAAAGGAAACAACTATAAATAAATAACCTTCTCTGTTTATGTTAGGTAAACCAAAGCACATAATTTATTCTCGATAATTCATTATTAACAATTTATCATTTATAATTTCTCATGAAAAGCTTTTTTTCACTTCTTCACTTTTGGAATGGTTATATAAACATTTGCTTATATAACCATTGATAGAGATTAATTTTTAATGAAAATTTAATTTCTTAGCTATTGTTAATATTATTTTAATAAAAACTTAATAATAATTCTTAATAATATATGAATTGTTGTGTTCTTAATTTCGTATGACAGGGGAAATAGAAAAAGATGAATCTCCTTCCTTATACTCTGCAATTCGGATGGGTGATATTGAAGCTACAGAGCTGCTAATAAAGTTTGGTGCAAATGTCAATGATAATTATGAACGTAATCGTACACCACTACATATTGCTATCGGGTATAAGCAGTTTGAAATAGCGAAATTGCTGATAAATAACGGAGCAAACGTTAACGCAAAAACTGGAAATCATGGCAAAGATGACTTAACACCAATGCACCTTGCAATTTTTGCAAACACGCCAGAGTTTATAGAATTGCTAGCTAGCAATGGTGCGTCAATTGATGAAAGAGAAAGCACTGAAGGACATACACCTTTTCACCTTGCTACTTTATATGGAAATAAAAGTGTAATACAAGCCTTAGTTGACAAGGGACAGAATATTGAAGATATTGATAATAATGGGCGTACAGCTTTATTTTTAGCTATTAGGCAATGCACTGAAGCAAAGGATGATAGCAGAGTAGAAGTTATCGAGTATTTGATAAATAAACTCAAAGCAGACATAACGAAAAAAGATAATAATAACAACACAATACTTTTTCCTGCTGCTAATAATTGTCCTGGAAAAGTAGTGGAACTCATCATTAAACAATATATAGAAAGCTTTGGTAGAGATCAGTTGAAGGATTTTATCAACCACAAAAATAAAGATGGAATAGATGCTTTGGATATTGCACTCAATAGTGGAAATGAAAAGGCCATTGAAGTACTTAGCTCATATGGAGCAGATATCGAGAATAAAGTAACTCACAAGATTACTGCAAAAAAACCAAATAGTACCTTAGATGGAGCAGAAAGTGTAGAAGTGATATCCCCAATCAAGCAAAAATAAAAGCAGCTCTAAATTTCTTGCTTTCTTTACATTCTTTCTATAGCATGATATATTAATGTTAGAACAGGGTATGTTTGCAGGTCAAAATAATAATCAACAGCAGAATAGAAATAGAGTACAGGCTTTAATAGAAAGAGTGCGAAATGCTTATAACAACACTAATAAAATTAAAAGATTCATTAATATAGTTTTATTAGTAAGTATGATTCCTTCATTTTTTCTTCTTGTACAGCTCTCTTTGTATTTATCATTAGTAAATTATTTTTTCAAACCAAGGGAAAATGAAAAAAGATTATCAGCGTGGCCAAAAAATGTTATTAGAATAACATTAAGCATTTTTTTAATTATACACATTATTAATTCCTGTGTGCTTTTGGTACTGCCTATATTGTGCTTATGTTTGCTAAACAAATCACTCATTGAAGAAATACAGCAGTTTAACGATTTAATACAACAAATTCCAGAGGAAGAAAGGCCTATTTTCTTTCAAGATTTAGCAGCCATTCCTTTTATGGCACAAACTACTCATGACCCAAGTGCAGTTGCTAGTATAAACTTGAGTGTTGATAGACTCATAGAAAAGTATAAAGAGAATTTAAGCAAAGATGAATTCTATGTACAGCTAAATAGAGGCAACACAACCGACATTGAAGAGTACATCAAACAATCAAATGAATTTACAGAAGGCGATAAATCTCATGCACTTGAATGCTTAAGATTTATCAATAGAACAGGAGATAATTTTAAAGACAATCATAGTAAGTTAACATTAAAGCAAGCAGCTATTTTATGTTGGAAAGCCTGCAATGATAGAAATACAGGAACAGAGAATCAAAGAATTCCTTTGAGTGATGCAGGCATAAAAAATAGAAAGGATATGTTTGTAAAAGGTCTTGTAGACGCTGCAACAACTTACGGTAATCAAGGTCAAAGTTGTGCAGGTGGAACATACAATAAATTATTTGAGTCTTTATCTGGCTTACATCCATCAGTGGTTATTACACTCGATGGAGAAGAGGCTAGAGAAATGATAAAAGAAACGATCACACAAAAATTCCCTGAAATGGCCAGAGCCAATTTCACCAATTTCTCTGGAACAGAACAAGAAAGGATCCGTAGCGAGTTACCAGAGTTATCATCTGAAACAGTAAGGTATATTATGACTACGCATTCAGCTCTTGAGAGAAGGTGTCAAGAGTTCAGCAATAGATTAAACAATGATAAAAAGAATGAAATATTAGAAGAGTGTATGAGCAACTTATCCTGTGTTGAGCTAGAAAGTCCAATTGAAAGGAGAAGGTAAATTGTATTTGATTGTCGCCATTTATTTTAAAATATGAAGCAGAGTTTTGTATGATTATTTGAAC
Organism: Toxidia parvulus; assembly: GCA_018246095.1. Taxonomy (NCBI): domain Eukaryota; kingdom Metazoa; phylum Arthropoda; class Insecta; order Lepidoptera; family Hesperiidae; genus Toxidia; species Toxidia parvulus. The sequence continues at coordinate 6,998 of DWRT01000003.1, read as the reverse complement.
TTAAGTTTATGTATTGAAATAACATGTAAAACCACTTCGTGTAGGTGATATGTTATGTTTTATCTACATGTCAAGGATCCTTCTCTCAACTTAAAGATGTTGCTAATCAGCACATACAAATGTAATATTAATTAATATTTATAAATAAAGCAATTCCATGGAAAGTAACTACAACGCCGACGCAATAAAAATCCTAAGAGGTCTTGATGCTGTAAGAAAGCGTCCAGGTATGTATATTGGTGACACTGATGATGGATCAGGCTTGCACCATATGGTGTATGAGGTTGTTGATAATGCGATAGATGAGTCTTTAGCTGGTTATTGTAGTAAGATTGAAGTTAGCATAAATGAAGATGGTTCAGTTTCTGTAACCGACAACGGTCGTGGCATTCCAACAGACATTCATCCAGAGGAAGGAATATCGGCAGCAGAAGTAATAATGACCCAATTGCATGCAGGAGGTAAATTTGACAGCAATACCTATAAGGTTTCCGGAGGATTACATGGTGTTGGAATTTCAGTTGTGAATGCATTATCAAGTTGGCTGGAATTAACCATCTGGCGCAATAAAAAAGAACATTTTATGCGCTTTGAAGATGGTGAGTCTATTGAATCTTTAAAGATAATTAATGAAAACACAAATAAAAGAGGAACTAGAGTAACGTTTATGCCATCAACGGGGACTTTTAGTAGTATTGATTTTAGTTACTCCACTCTTGAGAGTCGCATCAGAGAATTGGCATTTTTAAACTCAAATATTGAGATCATTTTGCGTGATCTCCGTAATAAACCACATGTAGAGTCTCATTTTAACGATAGTAAAGAGTCTGAAGATAATTTTGGTACAGCTAATTTTGTACGGTACTTAGACAAGAATAAGACACATGTTACTAAAATTGCCAGCATTAGAGATAATGTAAAAGATCTAGGTACCAGTGTAGAAATATCAATGGAGTGGAATGATTCCTACTATGAGAATATGCTATGCTTCACAAATAATATAAGACAACGGGATGGTGGTACGCATTTGGCAGGGTTTAGATCTGCACTAACCAGATGTATCAATAACTATGCAAACAATGAAGGTTTTTTGAAGAAGGCAAAAGTGAATTTGACTGGAGAAGATGTTAGAGAAGGCTTAACTTGTGTTTTATCTCTCAAGATGCCTGATCCTAAATTTTCTTCACAGACAAAAGATAAATTGGTCAGTTCTGAAGCGCGGGCAGTTGTAGAGAGCATAGTTTTTGACAAGTTGAGTACAATACTTGAAACTGACCCCAAGTTAGCAGCAAGTATAGTAGAAAGAGCGATTAGGTCAGCAAAAGGAAGAGAAGCCGCAAGAAAAGCACGAGAGTTAGTTAAAAATAAAAACAATATTAATATTGCAACTCTACCGGGAAAGCTTGCCGATTGTCAGGAAAAAGTTCCTGAGTTATCGGAATTGTTTATAGTAGAGGGTAATTCCGCAGGTGGTACTGCAAAGCAGGGACGTAATCGTAAAACACAGGCGGTACTTGCTTTAAGAGGGAAAATTCTAAACGTAGAACGTGCAGGGCTGGATCGTATTTTTTCATCTGCAGAAATTGGCTCTCTGATCACGGCAATTGGGGCTGGAATAGGGAGTGAGCACTTCGATATTGAAAAAACTAGGTATCATAAAATTATCATTATGACAGACGCAGACGTTGATGGCTCGCATATAAGAACTTTGATTCTAACTTTCTTTTTTAGACATATGCGTGAAGTAATTGAGAAAGGGTATTTATACATAGCGCAGCCACCGCTCTATAAAGTTACAAAAAATGCTAAAGATACTTATATCAAAGATGATGAAACTTTTGAAGAGTATATAGTAAATTCAGCGATTAAAAGATTAACATTAAATGGTGTAGGCAAAGATTTGCGTTTCGTTTTGAATAAGTGCCTCAGTATTTCAAACATTAGCAAAAATTATGATAGGGAAATACCAAAAGATCTCTTAGAATCATTGCTAATTTTAAGCAAAAAGAATGCTCTATTGTCTGCTGATGAGATATTAAAATATTTAAAATTGATGTATAGTGAATATAATTGGGAAGTAGAAGTAAAAGATGAGGAAATTCACATTGCTAAATTGTTTCAAGGGTTAGCAGACAAATATGTATTCTCGCTTAGTATGCTTGAAAGTAAAGAAATACGGAATATATTGAGTTCTCTTGATAACATAATTGACTTATTTAATGGTGATTCATTTTTACAGTCGCAAGAAACTGAAATAAAAATAAAGTCTCCAAGTGCACTCGCAAAAATAGTGATGGATTATGGTAAAAAAGGTTTAACTCTGCAGAGATTTAAAGGCCTTGGTGAAATGAATGCTGATCAGCTTTGGGAAACTACACTCAATCCAGAAACTAGAACTCTGTTAAAAGTTGAAATAAAAGATTGTGAAGAAGCAGATAGTATATTCTCGGTGCTAATGGGTGATATAGTTGAACCACGTCGTGACTTTATAAATAACAATGCACTTAACGTGCATGATGTTGATATTTGATTTTAGAAACGCTAAACCCTTATGGCTTAGCATTGTGTGCCAAACCGGCTATTTAAAACGTACTACTAACCAATCCATTTCAGAAATCTGAATTGATCTCGGTTGTATTCCCGTTTTCGATCATAAATATATAGATTTTCTGCCCTATTGTTGTTATAATTAATACCTCGCTAAAATTGAATATTAATGAATGAATTGAGAAGGCTCACTATTACAGAGATGCATGATGGACTTAGGCGGGGAGATTTTTCTGCTGTTGAGCTTGTAGAGACGCATGTTAATGCAGTCGAAAATGAGCAACTAAATGCATTTGTAACAAAAACCCCAGAAATCGCGATAAAAGCTGCTAAAATAGCAGATGAATACTTCTTGAAACAAAAAGATAATATTTCACCACTTATGGGCATACCAGTTGGTGTTAAAGATTTATTCTGTACAAAAGGAATAAAAACAACAGCATGCTCAAAAATGCTGGAAAATTTCATCCCGACTTATGAATCTACGGTATCTAACTTGCTTTTAAAAAATGGAGCAGCCATGCTTGGTAAACTTAACATGGATGAGTTTGCTATGGGTTCTGCGAACACAAACAGCTATTTTGGTCCTGTTGAAAATGTGTGGATTAGAAAAAGTGACGGAGAAAAAGTTGTTCCTGGTGGGTCCTCTGGTGGATCTGCAGCATCAGTTGCTGGGTTTTTATGTGCTGGAGCATTAGGAAGCGATACTGGTGGGTCTGTACGTCAACCAGCAGCTTATTGCGGAGTAGTGGGAATAAAGCCAACTTATGGAAGGTGTTCGCGTTTTGGTATGATTGCATTTGCGAGCTCTCTTGATCAAGCAGGAGTAATTACTCGTTCCGTTTCTGATTCAGCGTTAATGCTGGAAACAATTTGTGGCTATGATGAAAAAGATTCAACATCGAGCAAAAGGACAGTGCCTAAATTTTCCAGTTTTATAAATGGTGATATTAAGGGTAAGCGCATTGGTATACCAAAAGAGTATAAGATGGATGGAATTTCAGATAAAATAGTTCATAATTGGGAAAAAATTGCTTCCTATTTAAAAGAAAACGGTGCTGAAGTTGTTGACATTACTCTGCCTCATACTAAATATGCGATACCGGTTTACTATCTAATTTGTTCTGCTGAAACTTCGTCTAACCTTGCTCGCTATGATGGTGTACGTTACGGATTCAGGGTTGATGCTGATACCCTTGAAGAAATGTATTCGCTAACAAGAGCAGAAGGTTTTGGTAAAGAAGTGAAAAGGAGAATTTTAATTGGTGCTTATGCGCTTTCTTCAGGTCATTACAATGAGTATTATGAAAAAGCACAGTGCATTAGGGCATTAATTAGAAATGATTTTATAAAAGCGTTTGAAAAAATAGATTACATACTTGTGCCATCTGCTCCAACAGAAGCTTTTGGTTTAAATGAAAAGCCAGACCCGCTAATTATGTGCATCAATGATGTGTTTACCGTGCCGGCAAGCTTAGCGGGGTTACCTGCTATTTCTGTTCCTGTTGGACTTTCCAATGAAGGCTTACCACTTGCTTTGCAAGTGATTGGAAATTATTACGATGAAGCTGGAATATTAAATATGGCAAGTGTGATAGAGCAAAATTGTGGCAGAATAGTTAATTCCCTTACGTAATATGTTTTCTTATAGTAACTATAGCATTATGATTATTTTGGCTATAGGAAACAAGAGCTTGATTTTTATAGCTAAATAACAGACCATCAAAGGCACACATAAATATCTACAATGAAAGAAAAAACTTTCACAATCATTGATGGTTATGGTTTTCTTTTCAGAGCTTATTACGTTTTGCATCATTTGACTACCACAGCTGGTATTCCAGTAGGTGCTGTGTACGGTTTTCTTAATATGGTTCTGAAGTATATTTCCCATTCGGACTACTTAACTATAGCACTTGATTCTGGCAAAAAAAATTTCAGGCACAGTTTATATTCTGAGTACAAAGCAAACAGAGTAACACCTCCTGAGGATCTAATTCCACAATTTACAATACTGAGAGAAGCGGTAGAAGCTTTTAACTTCAGCTATGAAGAGATTGAAGGCTATGAAGCAGATGACATAATTGCAACACTAGCTGCAAAATATGCCAACCACGAAGACTTTAAAGTAGTAGTAGTCTCATCAGATAAAGACTTATTTCAACTTTTGAATTACAACATTCTAATATTTGATCCTATCAAAAATATATACGTAGATGAAAAACAAGTGATAGAAAAATTTGGTGTAAATTCAAATAAGCTTCTTGATTTATTTTCTCTAACTGGAGATGCATCTGATAACATTCCAGGCGTTCCAGGAATAGGGCCAAAGACTGCAGCTAAATTACTAGATGAATTTGATTCATTGGATAACATTATAGAAAACATCAATAACATTGAGCAAACAAGAGTTCGTAATATTCTTACTGAGCATAAGGAAAAAGCACTAATTTCAAGAGAACTTTTGTCACTATGCAAAAAAGTAGATCTTCAACATGATATTGTAAAATATGAAGTCCATCCTCCAAATATGGAAAAATTGTTATCCTTTTTGAAGAAATATGAATTTAATTCATTGATAGGAAAAGTAGAAAAGCTTTTTTCTTATAGTGGATCTAGCACAAAAGAGAAAACAGAATATAGTAGTGAAGAATTAGAAAAATTTTTGGAGTATTGCAGATATGAAGGTAAAATTGCAATTCATTGCCACTTTGAAAACAATGCATTAAACGAAATCTCCTTATCTTGCAGTGAAGATAATATTTTCTACATAGATCAAAGCTGCCTACAAGATGCACTCACTATAATAAATTCAACTTTATTTTCAAATGGGGTGCTTAAAATAATACATGATATTAGAAAGATCAGAGAAATATTTCCTACAATAGAGAGAGTGCTAGACTCAATTGATGACTTGATGATCATGTCATATAGTTTTGACACAGGTAAGCATGATCACAGCATTCCAAACATAGTTGCGCATAATTTGAGTGAGAATGTAGAAAATTTTTCGGCAAAAACTTTAATGGCGATCCATGAGAAACTGACACAAAGATTATTTCAGGAAAAACTTTTTACGATTTACGAACGCTTCGACAGGCCTCTCATGAAAGTAGTATTTGATATGGAGAAAAATGGAATACTGCTCAATATTCAAAAACTACAGGAATTGTCTGATAAGTTTGAGCAGCTAATTGCTGTACTTGAAAACGATATACATAATTTAGCAGGAGAAAAATTCAACATTGCATCGCCAAAACAATTAAGTGATGTTTTGTTTAATAAAATGGAGCTAAGTAAAAAGAAAAAGTCAAAATCTGGGTCGTATAGCACTAATTATGAAGTTCTAGAGGCTCTTGAAGAAGAAGGAGTAGAAATTGCAAGTAAAATTTTAAATTGGCGACATTTAAGTAAATTAAAGGGTACCTACACTGATGCGCTAATAAAGCAAGTTGATCCTATTGATGGTAGAATACACACAAGTTTCTCAACAACTGTGACTGCAACTGGAAGGCTGAGCTCGAGCAACCCTAACTTGCAGAATATTCCTATCAGGAGCGAAGAAGGAAATTTCATCAGACAAGCATTTATTGCACCAAAAGGTTGCAAGATAATTTCTGCCGACTATTCACAAATAGAATTAAAACTCCTGGCACACGTTGCAAATGTTACCGCATTTAAAGAAGCTTTTGCAAACAGGCAAGATATTCATGATATCACTGCAAGACAAGTTTTTGGAGTGCAAGAAATAGATGAGCAATTAAGACGCAAAGCAAAAACCATTAATTTTGGCATTATATATGGCATTAGTCCATTTGGCCTTGCAAAGCGACTTGGCATTACCTTTCAAGAGGCTGCTGAATACATTAATTACTATTTTTCTTGTTACCCAGAAATAAAGGTCTATATGGAAAAAGCAGTATCTATCGCGAGAAATCATGGTTATGTAGAGACTTTGTTTGGTAGAAGATGTTTTGTAAGAGACATCAACAATAAAATTCCTTATCTAAGACAATTTGCAGAAAGGGCAGCAATAAATGCACCACTGCAGGGAACTGCCGCTGATATAATAAAACGCGCGATGATTCGGCTTTTTGATCAGTTAAAGTCAGGTAAAATAATCCTCCAGGTTCATGATGAATTACTTGTAGAAGTGGAAGAGAGCAGAGTGCAAGAAACAGCAAAACTTATGAAAGATATAATGGAAAATGCAGTAGAAATTTCTATACCACTTGAAGTAGAAATAAAAATTAGCGACAACTGGGGCTTTTCTTAATTATACCCTAAGAACCTGTCTTGAAAGGACTTAAGTAGTATCTGTTCAGATGCATGGCTAATGTGTAAATATTGAAGCAAAAGTAATGTCATCCCAGTGCTTGACACTGGTGCTCACAAGCAACCTAATCATAGATATTAAAAGCAACGCTTTCAATGAGACTACAAAAGGCTGG
>DWRT01000002.1:0-12377 GCA_018246095.1 Toxidia parvulus | reverse complement strand
TATTAAATAGATCATTTACTCATTTTTTATTAACATTACTTACTCAAAGATGATGACAACATAGTAAGGTAACCTGAGTTGGCTTTGTTGCATAGCGAGTAGAGATGGGAGAAAAAAGGGAGAAAATCTAAAGAAAGTGGTTACTTTATTAAGAAATGAACATTGTGTAGAGTATATGCCAAAGAAGATGAAGGTCAGTAATCATTAAAGAGTATAATCAATTTTTAGAAAAAAGAGGAAATGTCTTTCATTTTATCGATGAAGCTATAGAAAACTGGTACGAAAGTTCAGAAAAAATTCCTGGAGATTTATAGCGATAAGGTTGTTATTGCAGTACGTATAGTCGTTAATCTATTTGGAATAGGCTTAAGGCAAGCAGTTGGATTTATAAAAGGATATTTACAAAGTATAGTGAAGAATCTCCAAGTATTCACAAGCTTCTCGTCAAACTTAATTTGAAACTATGTGACCACAGAACAGATAAAAATGACATAGAGAATATTGAAATTGCTATAGATAGTACTGTAATGCATATTTATAGTAACAGTACTCAACATAACAAAGATAACGCCAAGATAAGGAAGTATAATGGTACAGATCAAATAAGAAAGCTATATGTTGCTTTGGACGTAAACAGCAAAAAGGCAATAGCAGTTCGATATACTAATTTTCTTTCACATGATAGCATCTAAAATACTAAAGGAAATGGGTGATATCTATAAGATTAAGTCTCTGCGTGCAGATGGAACTTATGATACAGATAATTTATATAAGTTGTGCAATCAATACAATTTGAAACCCATCATAAAGCCAAGAAAAAATGCAAAAATCTGCAGCAATATAGATTATCTATCAGAAAGAAACAACAACATTAGTATAAGGAAAACTTACCCACTGGAAAAAGAAGACAAGGTATGAAATACGTTCACGTATCGAGAGTTTTTTCCTGAGGCTCAAAAAAACATTTGGATTTAGTTTTAAGAATAAATCTGAGGTAAATCGCTCTCAAGAGGTGCTTTTAAAATGCTATTTTATTAATAACTTTACTGATATAGGTATGCCTATTTTCAAATTTGCCTCGTAAATTCCTTTCATTACTCCTCCTTATTCCTTGCCATTCAACAAAACCTGGGAAGGGCTATACTTGGCAGTGGCTACACTTCTTACGGCAGAGCGATAAATGATTGCTGGTTAACCAAATGCTAGGAGAGGGTATGGGTAGTTTGATTTTTTATGTTGTTCTGAAAAGAAGATGTACTATATTTAGTATAAAATTCATAATTACATGTTAATATTATACTAGTTTTTTAATTAAGGAGAATATTATGAAAAGTAATACAAAAAGTGCTGCTGCGTATAATACTAGAGAAGAAGCGTATGAACAATATTACCATTGCATACGCGCATGTCCTAAAAGTCATCAGGATAATAACGAACTACGTAGTGCATGCATTAGTAAATGTAGGGAAAGTGATTGGAGCTTTGAACAGGATGTAAAATTTAGTGATCAATTAAATTCTATTACGTCTCAGCTCCAGGAAGGGCTGAACGATTTATCTGAGTTGTCATCAGATCTAAATCTAATGAAACTATAAAAAAGAAGATACTTAGTATCTTCTTTGCTATGCAAGCTACTCTTATAGTTGAGTGTCACTAATTAGAGAAGTTTAAGCAGCGCATAACCTTGCTTATATTTTGCATAATATACATTTACGTATATTATAATAGGTATATAGATATTTTTTATTAAAAAGGAAGGGGAGGTGCCTTCGTGTGTTGACATCCTCCCCGCCCTAAAGGGCAAGGATTCCTACCACGTTCAGACCGAAGTCTGAATCATCTCGGTGGGTTCCTGCTTCATCGGGAGGCTAAATGCACTATCCCCTCCACAGGCACAACACGGCATGCCCTGCCGCTAAATCTATTATGCTTTTGTGCATATTCGGTGTCAACACCCGCTTCCGCCTTATATCCCCGCCCTGAAGGATGGGGTTTTACGGTGTTTTTTTGATAAGAAAAAGTCTTTTTCGGTGGTTACACCTATATTCTTTATTTCAGCTTTAAAACTGTTAAAATATAGCCCTTCCCATAATAGTCCAAAAAAATCATAAGAAGTAAGAATCGACAGCATGACGAAAAGATGTGAATAGAGGAATGTTTTTCCTAATTCTATTTTCTATAGCAAACCAATTATGCTCAATTTTGTTAAAATCTGGAGAATAAGGAGGTAGATATAAAATTTCTGCACCAACTCCTTTAGCAAGTTCAGTAATCTTATTAACCCCAGTTATGGATTAGAAAGTAGAATTAATAAAGAGAGGAATAGGGTAAACTCAGGTATTTTAGCAAAAATTAAGAGGTTATCCATGAAGAAAGATATTTTACTGTTTTATAGAAGATTTTTGTCACATTGCTGATGAAAAACTTTCAGAAAAGCTTCTATCAAGTGGCAAAAAAACAAAAAGAATACCTGAAATTACCGTGCCAGAAATACTTACTATAATCTTACTTTACCACAATCGCTGTGCAAAAATTTCAAGTTTTTTTACTTGAGTTATCTTAAATTATTGTACAGTTCTGAGTTTTCAAAACTCCCTTCGTATCATAGATTTGTTGCTCTAAAACTCAGGGTTTTATGGTATTTGGCAATGCTTTTGCAGTGGTTCTGCGAGCAAGCAAAAATCACTCTATATTGATACAACTGCAATCGCTGTTTGCCACACAAAAAGGATCGCAAAAAATAAAGTTTTCAAAGAGTTGGCAAATATAGGAAAGACTACCTATGTTCGGTTTTAAATTGCATCTGGTAATCAATGAAATAGTCGAAGTTCAAGTTATTACGCTAACTAAAGGCAGCGTTGACGACAGAAAACCTACACCAAATTTGACTAAAAAATTGACAGGACTTTTGTTCAGAGATAAAGAAGAAGGACCTCTTTGAGAAACTCTTCGATAGAGGTCTAAAACTCGTCACTCAAGTGAAAAAAGGCATGAAAAACGCACTGATTTCTTTAAAAGAGAAGATTCTATTGAGAAAAATTGATTATTGAGACAGTTTTTGGTTGTTTGAAAAATAAATTTGAGCTTCGGCACAGATCCCCCATAAATTTTTTGGTACATACTTTTTCAACATTAGTTTCGTATTCCATGCAGTCGAAAAAGTCCTCTATTTCTAAGCTTTATTGACTCGGATAATCCATAACTGGGGTTTGTAGCTTTTTGTCCACTGTTGTGTTATTAAAATAGCTTCTAGGTTTATTATCAGCAATGTCATTAGGTTGATATCCACCATTAACTATCTGCTGCTTATCAAACATCTTTTCAATATTGCCTTTTAAAATACTCAAAAACTTCTCATTTTCCGGATAGGCTTCTTCTGCGGCTGAATATAATGTACTTGGTATTTTAGAATATCTTTCGTTCCTTACATGACCTGCTATATCTGAATACACTTTAAAAAAGTCAAAACCTTTCACTGATACACCAGATTGTTTAGCTGTTTTTTTAAGTGTCTTTTTAAATTCTTCCATTATATTAAGTGTATCAGCCAGCACTTCTTCATGAGTAGCAGAACAAAACTTAGGAAGAGGATATTTTTTATCTAGGAAACTTTGTAATAAGAAGAATCCTAAACCAAAATTGTTACTGATACAAACTTCACTACTAAATTGGCTAGTACCAGATGTATTAGAATAATTTGCTGAAGTTTCAGGTAGAGCAGCTCTCGAATCTAATAACCCACTCACAGAGCTTTTTACCCAACCAAATAAATGATTTATCCACGAAGATGGTTTTGCACTGCTACTCACCATTCTACGGTTTCTAATGTGCTGCCTATGTCTATGAGGTTGATCAGATAACATGACTTCTGTAAACACATCATCGTACACTTGATCCTTATATTCTTTTTTCACAACATTAACGTCTCTTGCTGTACTTATTTCTTTCTCATAATCTTTTAACACTATCTCTTTATCAGTAAATTTTATTGATAACGTTTTCATCTTAGGTGTTTTATAGAATTTACTAAGTGTAATACTGCAAAAATCATCTTTAGTAATAGTCGAATCAAAAGCATTAGTTATTATTAGATCATGACCATTACTACGAACAAACGTATTGTTTCCTCCTTTTCTAGGCGTGATAAGCTCAGCATCTTTCTCCACATCTTGACCCGTTACCACAATAATTTCTTTATCCTTTTCAAAGATCAAAGGTAGTGGCTTTAATTCTAATTCAGAACTTATTTTCATAGGCGCACTATCTGAGATAATATGAAGATTTTCATACCAATCCAAACCGTCTTTTAATCTTACTGTTAGCACTTCTAATAAAAAACTTTGTCCCATTTCTGCTTCTAACCTAACTAGCAAATCATTTCCATCTTGAAAAATTCTTGGCAGATTAATATGTATTTTCAAATCATCTTGTATTATTTTTATCACGTTACGTAAATCTAACGTATCTATAGAACTTGCTTGATCAGGATTGTAGATGTTTATTTGTGGCATAGAAAAAATATTATGTTCATATCTTTGCTCACCTGAGGCTATAGTAATTACGTATATGTTTTTACCACCATTTCCAATTAAGTGACTGTTATAGATTGGATTATTGTAAATTACCTCACACTTCCCATAGCCAACAAGTATAGATTCATCACCATCTTGAACAGCGATAGTCATATTGAGTTTATTTGCTATAGCTGGGTAACTTTCTATAATTTCATCAATAGTTTTATTAGTATTCTGTATTGCATACAAGTTTCTTTCCTTACCTACTTTTATTTCAGCACTGTCTTTTAATTGATAGATTATATTGTTCATTATGTTATATGAGATAGATATACTAAAGTTACTATTTGCAACTTTTGAGGAAAAATCGAACTTTATACTATTGTGATCTTTAATATCAATACTCTGAATATCAGCAAGCAAGTAGTCGAATATAAACCTATGGTTATTTTCGAAATTAGCAAGTAATTTAACAGATGCACTACCTTTTTGAAATGGTACAATATAGTTAAAGTTACCTTTGAGTGCTAGATTATTTACTTCAGTGTAATTTCTAACTATTACTTGTATATCATAGACACAGTTATTATCTTTTATTTCCAAATAATCAAGTTGATCTTCCTTACCACCATTACCATCCAAGAATTTAGTTTCACATGCACTAAATATATGATCTGCCTTAGCTTTTCTACCAAGCACTCTTTCTACTGAATTAATTTGAAATCCAGAATAACCATATCTGTTGTACACAATAGTGCCAATATTTGTATTTAAATACACATTCACACTCACAGCTTCTTGAGCAAATCCAGTCAGATCTAAGGTATCAATTCCATCTTCTCCGTACAAGGACCCTTCTATCAGATCTCCCTGTAAAACAAAGATATCATTCTTATTTCCCCCATAATATTCTTTAGACCCATCATTCACTACAAATACGTTCGGACTATCCTTAAATCCCCTGGCATAATCTTCACCTTCTCCTAAATTAATTAGATTATATCCTTCTATCTTGTTATTAGATAAACCAATCGCATTTTCGCATAAATATGACCCATAATTTGGAGCAGGTTCGTCATTTCCCTGCGAGAAACAAAACAATTTTCCACCACTTGGATTATTCGGCCTTGCTCTGCTCCATTTTATATCATTTCTTTTTCTGTCAAGCAGTACTGTACTGTCTAAATCTATCTCAAATTTAGTTGTGCATTCTTCAGTATAAAGTGTAACGTTAATCCTTCTCATGCATAGCTCTCCAAATCCGGCACCACCACACTGCCTTACTTGGTGTGGCACTGTACGACAAGAATTCACAACTGATTTACCAGTAGGGAATACATAGCTTTGAATATCACTATACTCCTTTAAATACTCAAATCCTTGCTTAACTAATTGGTTATAAAGTTGTTTTTCTTCCATTAACTCTTCTATATATTGTTCAGGTTGCATACCTATAAATACACGTAAACCTTCAATAAATTTTTCTCCTCTAGTTAAGTGAATAATTTCATCAGTTTTATCAACTCTCTTTACTGCCATATAAATATCAGTGTAAATAAATACTGCAGTGCCGACTCCTGCTCCAATAGGTCCAGTAATAGATGAAACTCCTTCTAATACTTCAAAACCTTCAGCAACTTCAATCCCAATCTCTGCAGCGTCAACTCCCAGGTAAATGCTATCTCCTACTACGCCAACCAATGCTCCTTCTGTACCATTTTTAAATGCTTTTACCTGATTTACTAAATCATAAATAATAAAGGCAGAAGTACCTCGAGCAAGAAAAGGTGATGCAACTCTTAAAGACCTACCAAGTAATACCTTTTCTTCTGAGAGCAAATTTAATCCTTTACGAGATGCAACTTCAGCAACTTTAGCAAACCCTTGACCACCGGCAATAAAGCCAACATTAATCGCTACACCTTGATAATCTCTGTTTAAAAAGTCAGCTAAAATATTTTTAGCTATCATTCCATGCATAGTTATGCTAGAGATTTTCTTTACTCTATTTAAATGATTCATGACCTTCTGATTACTGGTAAGCCTATTGACCAAATTGCTAAACCTACCCTTAACTTGCACTTTATCTGCTAGCTCAATTAGCTGAGAACGTTTTTCTTCTGGTATATCTTTTATATAGTCAATAAACTTTTTACTATCTATTTTAATTTTACTAAAATCTCTTTTCTCATCTTTTTCTGTATTGAATTCATCTACGTCTTCCCAAGACAGTTCACATTTCCCAATTTTTGCTTCTCTTCTGTTCCTTAATGAACTCGTACTCGGCAAACATTCTTCAACTTTACTCCTTTGATATATTGCAGAAGCCCTTTCTAGTAAATCTTTTGCTCTCTGAACATTACCTAAAGCTCCATCGGCAATAGCTAAATCTTCTAAGGTTATAGCTACTTCAAAATGATTTTCTCCATAATGCTTCTCTAAAATAGGTAAAGCCCTTTCTAGCAACTTTTTTACTCCCTGAGTATCACCTAAACCTCTATAGGCGATACTCAAATTTACTAATATTTTACTTACTTCAACATGATCTCTTTCATGATATTTCTCTAAAATAGATAAAGCTCTTTCTAGCACCTCTTTTGCTTCCTGATTATCACCTAAGGCTATATAATCAGTGCCTAAACTTTCCAGAATCATACCTATTTCAAAATGCTCTTCCCCATAGTGCTTCTCTAAAATAGGTAAAGCTCTCTCTAGCAACTCTTTTGCTCCTTGATAATTATCAAAGTATCTATAGATGGTACTTAAATTTACTAATATTTTAGCTACTTCAACATGATTTTCTCCATAATGCTTCTCTAAAATAGGCAAAGCTCTTTCTAGCAACTCTTCTGCTCTTCCATAATCATCTAAAGCTATATAAGTGATACCTTGATTTGTTTTAGCTATAGCTACCTGAAAATGATCTTCTCCATAATAATTTTCTAAAATAGGTAGTGCCCTTTCTAGTAACTCTTTTGCTGTCTGATAATCACCAAAACCTCTACAAGCAATACTAAGATTTACTAACATTTTAGCTGACTCAAAGTGCTCTTCTTCATAATTGTCACCTAAAATAGAGAATACTCTTTCTATTGACTTTTTCGCTCTTTCATAATCACCTAAAGATCCATAAGCAATACTCAGGTTTATTAGTACTTGAGCTAATGAAGAATGATCCTCCCGATAATGATTCTCTAAAATGGGAAAGGCCCTTTCTAGTAACTCTTTCGCTGTCTGATAATCATCTAAAGCTCGATAGCTGATACTCAGATTTACCAGTGTTCTAACTAATTGAAAACGCTCTTCTTCATAATCTTGCTTTTCAATTTTTAAAGCTCTTTCTAGCAAATCTTTTGCTCTTTGGTAATCACCTAAAACTAGATAACTGTTGCTTAGATTTACTAGTCTTTTAAATACTTCAAAATGATCTTCTCCGTAATGCTTTTCTAAAATAGGCAAAACCCTTTCTAGCAACTCCTTTTCTCTTTTGGGATTACCCAAATTAAAATACCCATCACTCATCCATGTCAACAAATTTTCAAGATAATCCTTTTCTATTTTTTCTTTATCTTGAGGGTTCTTTTTTAACCAACTATCTATACGTGATAAAAATGCCTCTAAGTGCGGTAATAATTCTCGTTTTTTTAAATAGTCTTCTAGTTTATCACTACCATAAGGGAAACTTGCTCTGAGTAGCTCGAAAGTCTCTTTCATAACTTCTTCGCTTTTACCCTCTTCTTCTAACGCTATTTTTGTCACTTCTTGAACTAATTTATGAATACTCAACACACCTTGCTCTTGTTCACCATTAACCATAGAATATTTTATAAGTAAACGAACAGCAGACCTTAATTCCTCTTCATTATTTCCTGTCAAATCTAAAAAGAATTCTCTACTAATATTGTCAGGTGCAAGATAAGACATAACATCAAGAATCCTTAAAGCTAATTTTCCATACTTTTCATTGCTTGCTATCTTATCGGTTGTAATCTTCCAAGCTGTGAAAGTTGTTTTTGCATAGTTATTATCAATTCCTCTAAATCCTTCATAATTAAGCAAATCTTTCGCTTTTTTCTCATATTCCTTTAGGTAATCATCTATATCAAATTTTCTAGTAACTCTTTGATCTTCAATATATGATATTGCTTGCTGTATAGCTAAAGGAAAGTGTTGTAATTTCTCTACCAAAGCTTTTATCTTTTCATTTTGAGATTCATCTTCTATAATCAAGCCCTTTTTTACAAATTCTATCGCTTCTTCTGACTTTAATTCGTTCAGATTAATAACTTCTATCCCCCTTTCCCACTCTCGATTACGAGAAGTAATTAAAATATAAGGTCCATTACCACCCGGTAATGAATCATGAATTGGTAAAAACTTATTCAAATAATTACTTTTCTCGGCATCATCAAAAATAAACAAGCTTTTACTATTACTAAAAAAATTGTAAACTTCTTCTACGATAGATCTTATATCCTTTTCTTTTCCATTTGCATCTTTTGTATCAATTTTTAGCTTATCCTTCGCTAATCGAGTAAATGATTCAACAAGAGCTATCTCACTTTCAGCATTGATCCATATAACGTTGTCATAACAATCTTTACTATATTCTTGAACATATTGTCTAGCTAACTCAGTTTTTCCTATTCCTCCTAAACCGCTAATTGAGGTTATTTGTGATATTACTGTTACTTTTTCTGAATTAAGTTGTATCTTATTATGTAGGTCAATTAACTCTTCCCTTCTTCCAGCAAACAAAATTACTGGCTTTTTCACATTAAACCAAATAGGCTTTCTTACTTGCTCTCTTGCTACAACTGCATCATATATCTTATCAAGCTTTTTATCTATTTTCTCGAAACTTTTTTCACTTTCTTTCCTTCCTTCTACAATAGAATCTGCTATCTTGTGACGTTGCCTACTGGCTTCCTGATATTGACTCATTAATTCATCAAAGACTCCCTTAATCTCATTTTGATTACTTTCTATGTAACCTGATAACTCATTAAAATTCTTACCTATATAATCCTCTAATTCATTGAAGTTTTTTTCAGCTTCCTGTTCCATTTCTCCTTTGAATTTGCTTAGTAACCTCTCTTCGACTAACTTCGGATCTTGCTTATTAATCTCATTCAATAATTCATCTTCCCATTCTTCATTTGTTTTCCCATCTGACTTTAAAACATACCTATACTCTTCTCTGGGAGGATTTTCTTCACTGTATTCTTTCATGAATTTTTTTATTCTATTTTCCAACTCCCACTTCAAAAGAAGACGATAGCCATATTTGCTAGTATCACTCTTTCCGTCTATTCTCCTATAGTATTTATCAGCACGACCATCGCTCTTTATCGTTACTAATCCCGCTTTATCAAATATTTCTGCAGTATTCCATGAATTTTTACTTTCTAAAGTATGTCCTAGCTTAATATGAGGAACACCAGTGTAGGTTTGTTTATATCTTTTTGATTTTCCAAAAATAATACCCTCAGTAATTGAGGAAGCACAAAGCTCTTTTTCAGTATTTTTTCTATAGTAATCAACCACTCTATTCACAGCATCTTCTGCTAATTTTGTCATTGCTCTCCGCCAACTTCCTTCTGCTGTTACTTGTATAAATTGGCTCTCAAAACTTTGAAAGATTTCAATACCAGATTTTACTAACTCTTCCCTGACTTTGATTGGATCCTTTTTAAATATATACAATTGATCTATCAGCTTTTTAAGCTCTGCTCTATTATAACTACTACCAATGCTGGATATTGTTGCTCGAAGAATGTTAATTCCAATAAGAGGAATTACTTTTGATTCCGCTTCTCCTTGTTCTGTTCCACCTTTTCCTATATATATTATCATATTAACAAAATCAGCCCATTTACCTTGCTTTCCTCTTTGATTTTCTAGTCTCTTATAGTACTCTGATAAAGAGCGTTCATAAATAAAAACAAAATCTTCAACAAACTTTCTTAGCTTTTCATGTACTTCCTCCTCCTGTGCAGAAAGTCCTTTTACTTGATCAGAAAATTTTTTTAAATGTTCTTCTAGAGTCCTAATAATCTCTCCCTTATTTTGTTGCTTAGCAATATCTAGTGGAGTTTTACCTTGATTATTTTTAATATTTGGGTCTATACCAGACACATTCAAAAGAAGTTCAACAATGTCTTGATGATTTTTGCTTACAGCAACATGTAGTGGTGTATTACCACCATCATTGAGATCAATATCATTAATATTTTCTACTTGAGTAAGTAACCCTTCAATTTCACTAATCTTATTTAGCTGAGGATTATCCGTTCTATGCTCACGTATCGCAAGAAACAACTTGGCAATATTAATATCATTAGGGTTATATTGACGTCTTATTCTATTTTTAAATTGAAAAGATTTTTCTTCCCTATCTAACTTAACTGCTTGTGAATCTGTCCTGAGATAATCTATTACCTTCACCATAAAGTTAATTACTTATTTTATATTTAAATTTAAGATCATATTAGATTTTATTATATATTAGTAAATGAAATCGATAATACAAGTAACTTTTATAGATATTGTATCTTTAGGCTATTTTATTGTCCCAAGTTTGGGACAATAAAATAACCATTTCCAGCGCTCAAAATCAAGAGACGTGAGAAGTGTTTTTCTTGGAATGTGTTGATCTAGCGCCATTCTGTTAAATGAAGGTACGGATACCTTATCACTTATGCTCCTTCATTTTATTGCATGCACCAGTACCTATTGTCAACTAACTGCTGTGAGTCACTATTTTCCAATTGACTATTAACTTTTTCCTCTAACTTATTACAAATGTCACCTTGCATTCTATGATCAAGATCTTCAAATTGCATTGATGTGTCTGATACGTTATCTTGAAGCAGTTGTATATTCGGCGTATTTTCCTTAGATATTGCACTTGTATTTTCTAATCTTCTTTTCTTAGACTTACCTAAATGTATAGTTGTCTTCTGTTGTTTTCTATGTGATTGCACTTTTAAGTCTGAAGAACAAGGGCCTGAGGACATAATTGATTGCGCTTTAACATTTTGGTCATGAATAGCAATACAATAACGCAAAAGATCTTTGTATTCTAGATTCATAGTAGCCCCTTGCTCTAAAAGGTATTCAATAATATCTAAGCGACCAGCGATAACAGCGTATTGTAGAGGACTAACACCATTTCTATCCTGTAGATTTACATTAGCTCCTTTTTCTACAAAGTATTTAACAATATTTAGGTGACCAGCAATAACAGCATAGTGCAGAACCCCCCTACCACGCTTATCTTGTAGATTTATGCAAGCTCCTCGCTCTAAAAGGCTAGGAATAATATTTAAGAGACTACTGAATTTTAGATTCATATTAGCCCATTTATCTGTAAGGTATTCAATAATATCTGAGCTAGCAGTGACAACATAGTGTAAAAAGCTTATACTGTTTCTACAATATAGATTTACACTATCTTCATATAAAGTATTACCAACAGCAAAATCAATTACTTTGGATTGTGGAAGAAATGATTTTTTCTCTATTTCCTTTTCTAAACATTTTTTTCTTTCACTTTCAGTAGACATTTTTTGTGTAGTACCAAGATGATTTAACCCTATTCTTCTCTCCTGTAACTCTTGCATGTTTTTAAGTTCTTGTGATGCCCCTTTTTTTCCAAGATAGGCATACCCAACAGATAATTGTATAAGATTTTTATAAAAACCTATATGATTGCTTTCATACAACTCACCTGAGCTAATCAAGTTGTTGAACTCCGTTAACACTTCATCTAATAGATTTCTTTTATCTTTCATACTTATCATTTTTTCAATAAAAGGACTTCTAAGTATGAAAGGACTTTGCTTTTGGTATTTTAGAATA
>DWRT01000001.1:0-21069 GCA_018246095.1 Toxidia parvulus | reverse complement strand
AACCTGCTGCAAAAGAGTAGGAATGGTTATAAAATAGGGAGGTATAGCAAGAGAATAGAGAGGGAAGATGAGCTTAAACTACCATAATCTAAAAGAACATCCGAGAAATTTTCGAGATGTAACAGGTTTGAAAATAGAAGAATTCGAAAAGATTGTAGAAAAAGTGCGCCCAGAGTGGGAAAAAGTTCAAGAACAGAAGAAATGCCATGGAAGAACGTCAAGATTGCCTGTATTGGAAGATAAAATACTCTGTATAATTCTATAGACCTGCTGCAAAAGAGGAGATATTTAAAGAGAGATGTAGCAAGAGGGAATGAGCTTAAATTATCAAATCAACGTTATTCTACTTTACCTCACTAGCATTTTCCTTACTTGAGCCTTACTATTACTCACAAATATAAACGTTCGTTACATAGCTCTTAATATGTCTAAAGAGACGAAATTTCCCGAATTATTTATAATGAACCCTTACGATCACATTCTGGGGACGTACATCAGAAAACTTTTATATTATTAGTTTTGTAGTAAAATTATATGAGTACATCGTATCTATTAAATCAGAAGCTTTATGGATTACAGATTGAGAGCTTATTTGTTTGGGGTTATCTGGTTTATACTTAGCTTACTTAGTAGTGTAGCTAATGATACTATATCAAAATATCTAAGTTTACATCTTCAGAGTTTTGAAATAATTTTTTTCCGCTTTCTGTTTACCACTATTACCCTTGTACCTTTTATGTTTTACTATGGAATAGAAACTTTTAAAACAAGTCAAATATCTACTCAAATAACCAGGGGTGGGTTGTTGTTTTGTGGAATGACCTTATGGACTTACGGGTTGACTGTTTTCCCCATAGTAACTGCAACGATTATAAGTTTTTCTATACCATTATTTGTTATACTTCTTGCAATCCCTTTGCTAAACGAAAATATAATTTGGCAAAGATGGATAGTAACTGTTATTGGCTTTGTTGGTATTGCTATTACTACCAAAGCTCATAGTGAAGATTTTAATCCTAAAATTCTTATTTTTATTGTATCTGCATTAATCTTTGCTATATTAGACATACTTAATAAGAAACTTGTAATAAAAGAGTCAGTAATAAGTATGTTATTTTATTCAGCTCTAACGACAACTATTTTTTCTACTCCACCTTTGTTATTTTATTGGCATATGCCTTCCTTGTTGGAGTTAGTATTACTGCTGATTTTAGGAATAAGTTCAAACCTAATTCTGTTCTTCATGTTAAAAGCTTTTGCTCTTACTGATGCTACTGCACTTGCACCGTATAGATACATAGAGCTAATAATTTCTGCAATAGTAACATACGTTATATTTAATGAATTACCTGATAAAAGTGCTTTATATGGTACTTTGATATTAATACCATCAACCTTATTTATAGCTTATTCGGAAGGTAAGGCAATTAAGAAAAATAATGTAACAACAAAAGTTTATAATTGTTAATGGTATTTATTTTAGATGCTAAGCTATATTTTTAAGGTGATAATAAAATGCACATAACTATTATAGGAGTAGGGTATGTAGGATTAGTATCTGGTACAATGTTATCTGAGCAGGGCCATAAAGTTGATTGCATTGACATAAATACTGAGAAGATTGAACTTTTGAAATCAGGGAAAATTCCTCTATATGAACCTGGATTAGCAGATTATTTAGAGAATAATATAAAGTCACAAAGGATAAGATTTTTCGATTCGTATTTTCAAATAAATCCCAATACAGAAGTAGTATTTATAACTGTAGATACTCCATCAGACTCCCTAGGAAATGCAAATTTAAAGAATGTATATAATGCAGTAAGTGAAGTTTCTGAGAGAGTTAATCAAGATTGCTTAATAGTGATAAAGTCAACTGTTCCTCCTGGTACTGCAGAAAATATACATAATTATTTATCTAATAAGGGCTATAACTTTGATTTAGGAGTTAATCCAGAGTTTCTCAAGCAAGGCTCTGCAGTATCAGATTTTTTATACCCAGATAGGATAATAATAGGAGTAAAAACTAAGCTAGCTAGGGCAAAACTAGAAGTTATATATAGATCATTTATAGATAAGAATATTCCGTTAATAGTCACTGATACAGTTACTGCTGAAATGATTAAATATGCTTCTAATGCTTTTCTAGC
The DNA here is from genome assembly GCA_018246095.1 of Toxidia parvulus. Lineage (NCBI taxonomy): Eukaryota > Metazoa > Arthropoda > Insecta > Lepidoptera > Hesperiidae > Toxidia > Toxidia parvulus. Next base: position 18,919 of record DWRT01000001.1, on the reverse strand, counting down.
AACAAAGGTTGCTTTTATCAATGAGATGGCAGGTTTATGTGAGCTATTAGGAGCAGACATTGACCTTTTAGCTAACAGTATGGGAATGGACCATAGAATAGGTAAGGAATTTCTCAAAGCTGGTCCAGGATTTGGAGGATCATGTTTTCCTAAGGATTTGTCAGCTTTATTAAGGCTTGCTGAAGACCACAATGTTAAGCTACAAATTTTAAATTCAGTTAAAGAATCTAACTATAATCATATAACAAACATTGCTAAAAAGGTAGAATATGTATTAAATGGAGTCCAAAATAAAAAAATAGCAATATGGGGGCTAACTTTTAAGTCTGGTACTGATGATGTAAGAAATAGCCCAGCTATAGATATTGCACAATTGTTAGTGAATAACAAGGCTAAAATTACTGCATATGACCCAATGGGGATGGATAATGCTAGGCAAGTTCTAAAGGATATAGAATACGCGGACAATGCTATAGGGGCTGCAAGGGACGCGGAAGCCTTGTTATTGTTAACGGAGTGGAAAGAATTTAAAAATCAAGATTTTGCAAGTTTAAAGAGTATTATGGCTGCACCTAATGTTTTTGATTTCCGTAATTTATTAGATAGCGAGCTATTACTAAGATATGGTTACCATGTTTATTCCTTGGGTAAAAAATCTATCTACAAAGTTTAACTGTTGAGAAATTTTTTTTACACCGCTTTACTTAGTTTTTTTAGATCTTTGCTTGATAGTATGGAAAAGCAAACGAGTGCAACAACAGAGCAAATGGAAAAAAATGAAAACATAATACTGTTACCACAGTGCTTAACAAGTACTCCTAAGAGCACGCATGAAAATATTGAACTTGCAATATACCCAAATAATCCTGTTAAGCTTACAATTGCACATACATTATTTTGTGGAGCAATTTCTACAGCTATAACACCTGTCAGTACTTGCACTCCAAATATAAAGAATCCTGATAAGATTGCACCAAGGTTCATAAGAATTATGTTTTGACCAAAGTTCATTGCAATAAAAGTTAGTGCTATACCCAACATATAAAGTGATGCCAGCAAGCTTCTATTTTGAAAGAAGTACATATCACTAATTCTTCCTGTTATTAAAGTTCCAAGGATTCCACCTAAATCATATACGCCTGTTATTAGTGAGGATTGTACAAGAGAAATTTGTAATTTATTCTTTAAAATTATAGGAAACCAAAAGAAGATTCCCATTTTTATAATATAAGCACAAAAAGTAGCACAACATAGAAACCATATGGAACTTGTTACCTTGATACCTATTTGAGATTTCTGCACCTTATAATAGGTAGTAAAGTTGGCACTTTCTTTGTAATATGCTTTTAATATTGTATAAATTCCAAAAAGTAAGCATAAGAGACCAGAGTACAAAAATGCACTTTTTGCATCATATATTTTAATTATACTTGGTAATACAATTAAAGTAATACAAGAACCAAGTTGCTGAGATGCGCTCATAACTCCCCATGATGATGCAATTGAAGAGATGCTAGAGTTTGTAACCATAAACTTGGTAATAGCTGGCCAACCTAACCCTTGTGTCCAAGCTAATAATATTAATGTTAACAGTAATAAAGTTAGATTATTATATGATAAAGTTATACCAATGGTTAATAATCCAGTTGCAATATTGCATAGCCCAAACATAAATAATGGATTATTTTTGGAGTCCATGATTATTCCATTAACAAATTTTGATACTCCATAAAAAAAAGAAAAGCAGGCAAAAAAATAGCTTAATTTTACATGGTCAGTATCTATTAACAGTGGTAGAGCAATTGGTATACTTTGTCTTGATAAATAAAGCAGCATATATCCACAGAAGAATAGTAAATATTGAAAGAAGACAAAGTTCACACCTATTCCCAAATAGCTCTATGCAGATGCTAGCATAATACTATATTGGTATAATATTGTTTGACAAGAAGTTTGCAAACAATTAGTGCAGAAAATTACTTACTTAGTATCTTTCTTATAGCAGATACAGTAGTATTAATATCTTCATAGCTTATATCTCTATGTGTTATAGCTCTGATTTTACCTTTGATGTTAGCCATTCTAATTCCATAATTTGTCATTAGTACGTTTATTAATTCTTGAGTAGATATACAATTAGTACGTAATGAAAAATACGCTATATTAGTTTTATACAGGTCGATATCAATTATAACTTGATCTATAGAGCCTAGGCCTTCTATAAGGTGCTGCATTTTTTTATGATCTTCTTCTAAAGAATTTACATTATTATGTAGAGCATATAAACATGCAGCTGAAATAATGCCAGCTTGGTGCATACCTCCGCCAATTTGAAACTTATAGTACCAAGCTTTTTCAATAAAATCTTCACTTCCAAGCAATATTGCGCCCATTGGAGCACCTAATCCTTTACTAAAATCAATAAATATCGAATCAAAATAACTTGCATACTCTTTTGGAGATATTTTAGTATGAGCACAAGCGTTGAACAGTCTTGCTCCATCTAAATGAGTGAATACGTCATTCTCTTTGCAGAGACTTGAGATCTCTTGAATATATTCTAAAGGCCACACAGCTCCACCACCAAAATTTGTCGTTTGTTCGATAGAAACAAGCCCAACTCTCGGAATATTTCTTAAACTAGGACGAGTAATAAACTCAACAATTTGTTCTCCAGTAAATATTCCTCTCGTACCTTTGATGGGCAAAGGAGTGGCATGTGCCTGGGCTGCGATCAAGCCAGATTGTACTATGAGTGGATGTGAAGTTTCATCAAGCAGCAAGTAATCACCAGGTCTTTGAATGTGTACTTTATAAGCAATTACATTGGACATCGTTCCTGAAATCAAAAAGATTCCTGCAGGTTTACCTAATATTTTACATGCGGTTGCCACTAATTCGTTTACAGTTGGATCTTCACATGCAGCTTCGTTTCCAACTTTTGCTTTAGCCATCGCTTCCCTCATTTTAGCTGAAGGGTCAGTGTTTGAATCGCTAAAGAAATCTATTTTTATTCTCATATTAAATTTAACACAACCTCCTTTATAATTTCAGCAGCTTTCATGATTTCTGTTTCCTTTGTGCCAAGATGGGTAACTGCTCTTATATGAGACTCGAGCCAAGGAAAAAGCAATAAACCATAAGCTTGGCACTTACTCAAGAAAACCTCATTAGTTACATTTAGTGCTTTTATACTGAAGCTTACTATATTAGTTTCTGGATAAGGTAGTACCAGTTTTATGTGTGGAATTTCTTTAATCTTATCTGCAAACAATTTAGCGAGCTTATTATCTTCTTTAAGCCTAGAGATATTATTCTGTAGTACGTATTTTGCTGCATTAGCACAATACCCTATCTGATGATAACCACTACCTAGCCAAACCTGTAGCTTTTTAGCCCTTTCAATTATCTCTCTTTTACCCATAAGCATTGAACCAAAAGGAGCGCCAAGTCCTTTAGTAAAAGAAAAGCTCATTGTATCCACATATTTAGCATAATCTGCTAAAGCAATATTTGTTTCGATATGAGCATTAAATATTCTTGCACCGTCTAAATGAAGATTTACATTGTGAGCTTTTAAAAAGTGATATAACTCGACTTGTTTTTCAAAAGGATAAATTTTACCATTAAACCCATTTATACTATTTTCTATAGAAACAAGACTCACCTGAGCAAAAATTTTATACCTCGGCTTAGAATTAATAGCATATTCTACTTCATCAACATCTAAGATTCCGCTATTATTTCTAATACAATTAAATACGATATTATTTACTTTTGCATTGCCTGCGCTATCGAAAAAATTAACGTGGTAATTATAATGAGTTATTAGTTCATCACCAGGACTTGTTTGACTGGCAATGGCTAATCTATTTGCAAGCATACCGCTGGTTACAAATAATGCTTCTTCTACTTTGAATAATTGTTTGCAATATTCTGATAAGTCATTACAGCTTTTGTCTTCACCATAAGCAAAATCTCCAACAGTTGCATTACTTATTGCATGTATAACGTTGGAGCCCTGCAGAGTTGTAGTGTCACTTCTCAGATCAATAATTTTTTCCATCTTATTTTTTGCCATTCAAACAACCAATTTGAGCATTCCAAAGTTCCTTGTAAAGACCTTGCTTAGAAACTAATTCAGCATGTTTACCATCTTGGACAATTTTTCCTTTGTTAAATACTAGAATTCGGTCCATGTGTAAAAGTGTAGAAATACGGTGTGCTATAGTAATCGTAGTTTTATTTTTCATCAATTTGAATAAACTCATTTGAATTGTTTTTTCTGTTATAGAATCTAACTGACTAGTTGGTTCATCGAGAAATAATATTGGAGCGTTTTTTAAAAATGCCCTGGCTATTATTATTCTTTGTCTTTCTCCTCCAGATAGCTTGATGCCTTTTTCTCCGACTGTAGTTCCATATTGATCTGGTAGAGTCATAATGAAATCGTGAATACCAGCCAGCTTTGCAGCTCTCATTATTTCTTCGATAGTAGATTGAAGTCTACCATATATGATGTTTGCTAAAATAGTATCATGAAATAACAATGGGTCTTGAGGTATTACAGATATTTGTTGCCTCAAAGAACTCTGTGTAACTTCTGATACTATTTGATTATCAATCTGTATATTACCTTTTTTAACATCAAATAGCCTTAGAATTAAGTTTATAAAAGTAGATTTACCACCTCCAGAATAACCAACTAGACCTACCTTTTCGCAAGGATTAATGGTAACTGAGAAATCTTGAAATAATGGCTCCTGACCTTCATAAGAAAAAGAAACATTGTTAAACGTTATTCTTCCACTTAATAAATTTAATTCTTTAGCATTTTCCTTATCTTGAATTTCTGGTACAGTAGTCAAGATTGGCAATGCATCTGAAACTTTGCCGAAATGAGTAGAAAATTGGGTAAGATTCCTAGTTAGATGGTTAAGAAACTCTATAATCGATATATTAATTCCAAGTACAAGAGCAATATCTCCTATTGCAATTTTGTTCAATTGATAGTCATAAATTAAAAAGTACAAGTTTACTGCTTGGAGTATATCAAATGAATAGCCATATATAAACCAAAGACAAAAGTATGCCCATTGTAATTTTCTCTCTGCAATAGTTCTTTTCTTGCATATTTGAAAAAATTTGTGTCTCTCATGTGCTTGCTGAGAAAATAGCCTTACTGATATAACATTTAAAATACTATCTGCTATACTAGCTATTACTTGTGAATTTTGTTTAGAGTAATTATCAGCTAGTTCAGTAAGTACACGAAAGCTGAAAATCGATACTAAAATAAAAATGCTTACCCAAGTGAATGTGGCGATTGCAAATTTTATGTTTACTAATGATAAGGTATAAATAGCTAAGACTAATGCTATGCTGTAACCGAAAAAACAATCTATAAGCAATCTTATTAACTCTATCACACTATCCATTAAGTTACTGGCCTTATGTACTAAACTTCCGGATAAATTGTTCTGATAATAGGAATGGTCTTGTTGGAGTAGCCTACAAAAAGACATATCAGCTATTTTTTGACGCATTAAGGTAAACATTCGAATGTCAACAAAATAGCCATAGAATCTAAAAGCAGTAGTGATAAGTAATGCCATACCAAGATAAGCGCTTACAGGTAATAAAAGATTTTCAATTACATTACCTTCCTGATATTTTACAGCTGTATCTAGAATATTTTTTACTAAATACTTTCTAAAAGACAAATCAACAGCTACCACCAGAGCAACTAAAGACATTATAAGTACATTAAGCTTGAATTTAGATACTATATTCAAGATGAACATCAATACACATTTGAAGCTATCAACTCTACTTCTGTTCATTTACAATGCTAGCTCCACTACGTTGACTTTTTTATTAAGAAATACAAGTAGTGAAAACCATAAATTTTTGTATATTTTTCCTGAGATGTCTCCAGCATCATGTAGTGCTGATGCTTGATTTAGAATAAGCAGCTTATATAAATCTCGCTTAGCCTCAGTAGTGTCGATCTCAGAAATATTTGTAGTTGTATCTGTAATAAAGGCTAACCAGCTCTTGATAAGTTCTTCCATGTTTTTTGCTTTTATACTTTCCTGGTAGCCAAACAATGACAAGCATTCTCTCAGTATAGATTCTGTTAACTCACCACAATTGAGTATACCAAAAACTGAAGGCTGAGGTTTTGGCACATAGGGAAGGTCTTGATCTTTTATAATCCACCTTGTTACATAAGCAAATCTATCTTTAGCATCTGTATTCTTATCACTACCATGCCATAACCGTGAATCAAAAACTATCGCATCTCCTGCTGAAATAGGTAGTGACTTAATTTTGTAATTTTCTCGGTTGTTTGAGTACTGATCAAAAAAATATGGGTACCAAAAATCAACTAAAGGCTGTATTTCCCATTTATGACTGTTTTCTATAATTTGTAGTGCACCTGAAGTTTCACTTACATTATTCAAAGCTAACCAAACGGAAAAGTGGTAAGGATCATTGAAACTATAGGAGATGTCTTGGTGAAAGGGAACTGCATCTATTAAATCAGCAGTTTTACATATAACATTTGATTTTTTCTGCAGTATCTGACACTGAAGTGACTTTTCAAGGTAATTTTTAATAATTTTATCTAATGCTTGAGATATAATTCTAGTTACTTGAGATAACATGCCCCATCTGCCGGTACAGTTTAAGTAGTCAGAAGTTGAAACACTTATTTCTTGGGATAGCTTTGATATCTTATTTGTTATATCACTTAAAGACTGAATTATTAGCTCTAAAGGAACCAGATTTTTGATAATAAAAAAACCATTTTTTTGTAATGTTTCCATGTGATTAACATCTGACATCAATAACTGATAAGTAATCTGTTAAAGGTAAAACAGCAAAAATTTTGAATCCTTTTACTTGTTTGAGTATTTTTTCCCAATCGTTTAATGTTCTTAGTTTACCTCCTGTTTCAACCATGACATTAATATCTACAGAGCCTCCAGTTGGAGAGCGGTAATCTAAAATAGTTTCTATCAATAAAATACGAGATATTCCTTTGACCAATTTTAAATAAGACAATACTTTATCATCATCATAGTGCTGTAGAAAGCGGCAAAAGACACCTAATTCATAATTTGTAACTGATAGTTCTTCCTGAGTTATAAGTTTGACTTTTAAATTTTCTACTAACTGTCTTGGTACTTTATGTTCGTTATATAGGCCTATAGAACCTTTATTGTGTATATCAGAATAAGCAAGAAATAAAGAGTGTACACCAAATAGCAATATATTCTTAGCATCATCTATATTAATTCTAGAATTAAACTCTTTAGTATCAAACCTAGAATATCCTAGTAATGCTTGGTAAAATGCTATTTTCTTATCTTCTGATGCTTCTCTTTCCTTAAAAGATTCAAATGAAGAGATAGACTTCTGTTTTAGTATATCGGCCATCTTTAACCAATTCTTTTCAGCGGCAACTCTTGCCCACATTGTTGCTGCTTTTGGCAAAAATGGTATTTCCTTAAAACACTTACCTTTTGATGATAGTTTCCATAAGTCCTCGTCCTTATCGTAATCAATAAACCCTATTTCCCACAACGCCCTTAACAGCCTTTCTAGATTTGGTACGATAATGTTTAACTTTTTAGATAAAAACGGCACAGTTGCAGGTAAAATATTTAACAAATCAAGTTCAATAGCAACGCTTGTTAGGTAAGTTTTCCAAAAGGCTGAAAGTTCTGCAGAAATCCTATGCACTTGAGATTCTTTACCTAAATCAAAAATACTAAACTTTACATTTCCGGTAATATCGATTTGTCCTAACACACCTTCAAAAGTTTCAACTTTTGCCATCCCATTATAAAATGCTTCTACCATTTTAAATCTCTGCTGGTAAACAGGATCACCATTAATATCTATATGAAACCAACCATGTTGATCTTCTGCAATAGAATACCCTTTATGAAAAACATTAAGTTTTTTATACCATTTATTATGTACTAACTTTCCATGATGATTAATATGTGTAGCTTTACCATCCTTATAGACTACAGCGATACCATCCTTAAAATCTCCAACATAATCATATTCCTCCTGATAAATCCTGTTGCCATTTAAATTAATATGAAAACATTTATCATGTCTTCTAACTACACAAATATCTTCCTGATAATTTCCAATCCATTGATACGACTGTTTGTATACTCTACATCCAGATGAATCAATATGGTAACACCCTGTATCATCTTCTACGGCCGCTCTATTAAAGTAGAATCCAAAAGTTTTTAGAAATCTATGATGATAAACTGCTTCTCCTCTTACATTGATATGATAAGCACCTGTCTGATCATAAACCGGTGCAAGACCGGGCTCATGAAATTTACCAACCTTTATAAACCTATCTTCATACAAAGGATTTCCTAGTAATTCGTGAAAACTCTCACACGGTGAAATTTTAATAGATTTAAGATTATCTTTGATTAATTGATCAAAGGTTTTCTCATGTTGCATGTTTTGCATAATTTGTAATTTAAATAATTCTTTTGTAAGCTTAGGTACTCACTACTCTGCCATATTTCCTCGAGTTTAACCTCATTAACATTACCAAAATTTCCTAATGTCTTACGGAGTTCATCTGGAGCACAGCAAGGACTAAACTTTCCTTCATTGTTTATCCATGCTTCTTTACCTAAAAATGGGCATTGACCACCTGGAGCCAAATCCTTAATACCTTCTTGAGAAAGAATTGTAAAATTTTCTAATTTTATCTTTTTACCATTTGGTAATAGCATATTATCTCTAAGCTCATATAACCTTCTCACCTCTGTATTCCATCTACTAATTGCTAACTCATCTCTTCTCATAGATAGATCCTTAATTTCCTCAAAATGTGCCCAAAGATGATGTCCTTTAACTCTATCTATGCCGTTTTTTATGGCCATCTTAACTATGTCATAGAGTTCATGTAAATTACTTTCCAAAAATGTTAATTGTAAAGTAACGGTACACCTTTCACCTGTATCGCTAAAGTATTTATCTCTAACTTCAAGGAAAGTTTTTAAATTTTCTGTCACTACTTCCCATTTTGAACCTTTCATGATTCTTTCATGAGTTTCTTTAGTTGCCCCATTCCAGGAAATCTTAACATCAGATAAAATTGGTACCAATAGTTCAGCCCATTTTCTAGCTCTTTTAATGGGAAAAGAACCATTGGTTGTGAGGTTAAGCTTAAGGCCGAACTCATGGCACAAATTGATTATTTCATCAAAGCTTTTATACATTAAAGGCTCACCCATAGTAGAAGGAATGATTTCCCTTAAAGGTGTGTCAGCTGCTTCCTTAATTACTTTTCTGATAGTTTCTATCGACAGTATCTTAGGTTTTATTCCTTTAGCTTTCTTTTCTTCTTTAACTTTGCTGTATGGTGAAAAACATTCGCACATTATACAAGCAAAATTACAGTAATCTGGATTAGTATCAAAAGTAATTCTCCAAGGACCGGGTTTAACAGCTACTGATTTGCCTTTCTTTTCAATAGCATTACGGTAAATCTTGTTAAGTTTCTCAATATGCTCACTCATAGAAGGTATATTTCCATTTTTAGTATAAGGATAGCCTTTTTGGGTAAGTTTACTATATAACTCCTGATCTGTAGATAGGATTTGCATTTTTTCTGATAAACTACTTGCATCTCTGTGCTTAAACAACAGTCCATCTCTTACATATTCTGCCATGCCACCATAATCGGCTGTTATAACTGGTATTCTAAGTTGCTGTGCTTCATGTATTACTAACGGTGAATTTTCACCCCAAATTGAAGGAACGACTATTGCATCAACTTTATTAAATACGTCAGTAACTATATTCTTGTTATCATAACTTCCCATCCACTCTATTCTTTCTTTAACAATAGGTAAAAATTGATCGGTAATCGCTTTTAAAGCGTTAGTTTCTTCTCTTTCTGCTCCCCAAATTCTAAGTTTTGCTTTAGATGATAAGTGAGAAAAAGCTTTCAATAATAGATCAACACCTTTTTCGGGAGTATGAGTACCAATATAACCGAAAATAAACTCTTTTTCTTGTACTCTATTTCTATTCTTAAGACGATTGAGATCAAAACCATAATCAAGATAAGAAATTTTGTTTATCGGAACATAAAAATCCTGAGTAAATTTATCCATCAAGAATTTCGATGGGGAAATAAAGTAATCTATATAGTCTATTATTTTCCTTGTGTGCTTCATTCTAGTTGCAACCCATTGTTCCCAATAATTTATGTCTGAATTCAGGAATTCTTCATCTCCTGTAAAATATCCCTTGTAACATTGGGTTGCACATTTTTGATCCTTTTGTCCATCACAAAGCTGTAATAAATCTTCAGAATTGCGTTGAATAAACCTTCCTCTTGGACACATTAACCAAAAGTCATGTAGCGTAAAAATTGTAGGTATATTTTCTTTAAAAGCAATTTCTGGTAAAGTAATTGATAGATGATTAAGATGACCAAAATGTATAAGATCTGGCTGAAAGTTATCTATTACTCTTTTAAATTTTATATCTACTTCTTCATTAATAAATTTATAACGATATTTAGCTATGGGTATATTAATTAAATGCAGTAAGATTCGAGAATCACTACGATCTAGGACTGTAGTGTAATAAAAATCAGGTAAAAAGCTATTTTCATACCTAGTAAATACTTGTACCTCATTGTTATTTGCTAGTTCATGAGCAAGAGTTTGGCTGTAAACCTCTGAACCAGCGCTATAATAAGGAGGGTAACCATGAATAACTTTTAATATTTTCATATATTACCATATCTATATTGTTAGGATACTCTTGTATATTGTTTTGTAGACTTTTTATAAAATTGCTTAATCCTACTTCTAATGAATGCTTTGGAGACCAACCAAGTAGCTCTTTAGCTCTAGTAAAATCACCATGGAACTTAGTTACGTCAAAATTTCTTGGAGGATAAAAATCAATTCTAGAATCACTTTTCGTGACTTTTAATATTGTTTTTGCTAAGTTTTCTAAAGTACATGGGCTATTAGTAGTAAGATGAATAGCAGGAAGAGAAGATTTTTCACTTTGTAAATATTTAACAGTTAAGCATATACCCTCTATAACATCATCCAAGTAGGTAAAATCAAAAACACATTCTTTACCTTCTATTTTAATTGGATCACCTCTTAATGCATTAATACAGAGTGCGGGAATTACTCTACTGTTATGATCTAGTAAACCACCGTATACATTTGAAAAGCGTAATATTGCTACATTAAAATCTTTTAAACTTGTTATTTGCTTCTCAATAAATGCTTTACCTTTGGCATAATTATTTATTGGATCGATACTAGCAGATTCTGTAACCGGCAGTTCCTTCTGCTCTCCATAGACTTCCCTACTACTTGCATATATAAACCATGGTTTATTTGGAAGTGACTTACATAACCCTAAAAACTGCATTGTACCATCAACATTAATTTTTTTACACAGTTCAGGATAAAGTTCACCATGTATAACTCGAGAAATTGCAGCCAGATGAATAATTCCTGTACACTTAGCAAGTAGTGGTACTATATCTTCTGAAAAAAAACTGAGTGGATTGTTGCGAAACCTAATATCACAGCTTATTACTTCATGGCCCTGGTTTTCTAACTTTTTCACCAAGGTTGACCCTATCAAACCTGCAGCACCTGTTATTAATATCCCCATGTATACCCTCTCACTACAAATAGGAAAATTTGTCGTACCAATTATCTTACAAGTAAGAATCAAAAGGTATTATAAAACCAGTATAAAACAAATGTCAACTTAAATTAATGAATAAAAAAATGTAGTTATGAAAGAAAAGTTGGCTGCCTTCTTTCTTGAAAATAGTGTTCGGCTTTAATCAAATCCTCTTTATTATTTACTCCCATTGCTTCTCTTTCATCAGAAACTACATAACCTACACTCAAGTTATTGGTTGCTGCAATGGGCACTATATCATTAAGACAATATTCATTGGTCGAATTATTGAATTTTATTTCTTTTACTAAGGTAAAGAGATCTTTAGCATATAAAGCCATTATTCCAGAGTTTGCAAGAAGCATTTTATCTCCATTTTTTAGGATTTTTTGAACATTTCCGTAATTATCAATTACTAATCTTCCATATTGTTCATCTTGACTATTGAATCCAAGAAGAACTAAATTATTATACTTTAAACAATCAGTCATTTTCATAACTGTATCGCTAGATATAAAAGGAGTGTCTCCATACTGTATTAAAACTATGTCTTGATCAGATAACTCCTCCAGATTTTCTAGAGCAATTTTAACTGCAGTGCCAGTGCCTGTAATATCTTCTTGAATTATTAGTTTTATATTGTATTGATCGATTATACTTTTTAGAGTATCAAAGTTTTCTAAATCTTTTAGAAGGGAGTTGTTAACAACAATTGATAAGCTTTTTAGACTCAGCGATTTTGCATTAGAAATTATATGTTCTAAAAGAGTAAGATTTCCCACTTGGTGCAACGCTTTTGGATATTCAGAATTCATTCTACTGCTCTTTCCTGCTGCTAATATTATCAAAATTTTACTCATACATAATTCAGGAATTGATTAGGTAGTAAGTTAATTTATAATTAGTAAGATGTAAAGTCCACTTTGATTTTCTAAATGATCTAGACGAAGATAACTACCATCGAACAGACAAAATTCGTTAAATTAGCATCTGTAGTAATTCTTAGCAATTCTTAAGTAAAATTTTAGAAAGAGACGCCCCATAGTTATAATTGAGTGTGTGCTACTTTCAAGTATGGTTTTTATTGATGAAACCTCTTAGACCACTCTGTTTGAAATAAGGTAACTACTGCTTAATTCACCAAAAAGCCTGTAATTAAGTTTTAAAGCGAGTTTGCCCAAAACACACAAATCGATTGTACCTCTTTAGCGTCTGTAATGCCCTTTAAAATTTGAATAAAAGGTACTTTTGTTAATTCTATTAGTATAAAATAAACTTGTGCATGATTTTGTCGTCATTTTTATTCATTGTAAAGAAAATTTTGTATGAAAGTTTTTTAGAAAACTCACTTACCCCTCTTAAATGTTCTGAACATTCTGAAAATTTGAATAAGTGAAAACATAGGCTGTTTGTAAACAAAAAAGTAATTGCTATTTTCAGAAACTTTTTGAAAAATTACCACAAAATATCTAAATCTTTAATAGGCAAGACCGCACCATTTGCTTGTAGATAGTAATGTGTTGGCTTTATTAACTTGTGCTCTACTTTATCTCCTACTGAAACTTTAAATTCCATATCCTGCACACAAAGAAATCCATATTTAGAATTGGTCCCATATCCTGCAGCATTACGAAAGAATTTAATCTGTCCAAGAGTTGCAAGATTATTTATTCTTTCTCTAATATTGCGCTCACTGCCAAGACCCTCTTCTCCTTCAAAACGCTTTGCAAATTGTCCAGCAGTATAAATATTACCTTGATATGCGCTACTGCGAATTAAACTCAAGATAACCTCATGTTTTCTCATCCGTTCTAAATCCAACTTTTTACTATATTGATCTCTGATTATTGGTTCTGAATTTAAAACTGAATTGTCATGTACAAATGCCCCATTTTTCCAGTAAAGTGTCATTTGCCCGTTATTGCACTGCGAATAGTTAGATTTTTTGCGCGATAAAATTCTCTCATCAGGAGAAGCATTAGCTTTATCTGGTCTAGTCAAATACCAACGAGACCTTACTGTATTATTCCATGCTGTTGAACCGCCTGTGCCAGTTTTACGTATTATTCCCGCATCAGAAGGGTGGGCAAGTAATAAAACAGCTCCTTTTATTGCTTGAGCTATTCGACCACAACAACCTTGAATAAATTGTCTCACATGAGAACGGTCGTTTTCATTTCCTCCAAATAGGTCTGCTGCTGTATCTAATATCACAAGCTTCGGCTGAAACGATTCAATATCCTCAAGTAACTCTTGAAAGTACGTAGTTAATTGACCAGTATCTTTGTTATTAAAAACCATAAGTTGATTATTGTGCCCTGCTCGTGACCATAAGCCAACATTATCCTGAAAATCAGAAGATTCCATACCTGATTGATAAAATTCATTTATTGCGCATTGCCGACGCCAAAGTTCTTCTTCATCATCTTCACAGAACACACCATATGTCTTTATTTTTTCCAGATCTATTCCAAGCCAAGGTTTACCAAAAGCAGCGGCTGTCATTAATTGTTGAGCAAGGAGAGATTTTCCAACACCACCATCACCATAAAGAGCTGTAACACTTCCTACAGGGAGCCAATCCTTAATAACCCACTTTCTTTCTGGAGGGATATTGGTCCAAACTGTAGTATCAATTCTTTTTGACTTTCTTGAAGAATAAGGGCTTTTGTTGTTAAGGATAAATTCTTCAACGTTCATTCCTTCTAGCACACTATCTGCAGCATCCCAAGATTTTGGCTTATCTTGAGGAATCTTGAGAATAGAAAGTGATGCAACTCCAAAACCAGAAAGCTTTTTTGCGGCTTCTTGAGCATAATCTTTTCCAGGATCATCGTTATCTGGCCATATAATAATGTGTTTACCTTTAAGTGGAGTCCAATCAGTTTTCTCAATAGGTGCTTTTGCTCCAAACATTGCTGTTGTTGCAGTGATCCCTTGTTCTATGAGTAGCTCAGCACATTTTTCCCCTTCTACCAATATCACTCTATCAGATTTAGTGATGCCTGGAATGTTATACAGAGGCCTGATCTCAGGTGCAGTAAAGGTAGATTTTTTAGCATCAAATGGTTGATAACTTTTTCCTGAAGCAGTATCATAACGATATTTGCTGGCAATCAACTGGTTATCCTGATCGAGATAGTCCCATTGAGTTATTCTCTTTTGCTCTTTAGTAGGTCGCTTGTTACATCCTATCCATTCACTTATCGAAGAAATTACTTCAACAAATTCTATTTTAGCGTTTTTCCATGTGCAGCTGCCCAAAGATCAATAATGTCACCACCGTCCCCAGTTGCAAAATCAATCCATAATCCGACCTTGCCATACGCTAATTCAACTTTGAGGCTTTTGCCTTTATTACCTTGTACATCACCTATCTGAAATTTGTCACCATGAAAAGTTCCTCTTGGAAATAAATAAGAAAGGCATGATCTGATGTTTAATAATAGTTGTCTTTTTATTTCTTCTACATCAAATTGCTCTAATGGTTCTAAATGTGAGACAGCGTTGTTAAAATCATAATTTAAAGTATTTTTTTCTTTGACATCAGTTAAAAAATCTTGTACCATAGGTTGAAGCTCCTTTTAAAGTTAAGTGTTTGAAAGGTTTTTGAGCAAGGCTGTATTGGTTGCGGTCTTGTTCTCTTATCATGAAGTAAAAAATGCAGTAGGTGGTTCTCTTGGCAAAGCTTGAAAAATATATTAATAAGTGAAGGAAGTTAGTTCAGGTTTATAGTAAAGGTAAGATTGAAGGCTCTTAGGGTTTTCTTTCTTTTAAGACAAAATACTCTAATATAACTCTACAATATTTTCCTCACTATGTCAACTTCCTATTAAATAATCATAATGCTTCTATTTTGTCACATTGATATATTACATATTTATAGTATGTAATATATATTATATATAAGGAAATTTGCCATTTAACATTTTGGTTAAACCTCCACATATACGCAGCTTTGGAGCCGATTGGCAATTTTGCCAAATGAAATTTTATTTGCCATTTGAAATTCTCTTAAGATATTGATTTTCTTGTATTTCTCTTTGTAAGTTCATCTGGTTATTTGGTAGGTTTGCCAAATAATTTGCATTTTGAAGCTTACTTTAATAAGTAAATATACTTATATGGTAGAAAATTTATAACAGTTGCTTACTGCATAAACTAAGTTCACTTATTAACATAACTCAAGAGATGCTTATATTTCTGTACCATTTACTATAGTATACCGGATACCTTATCGATCTTTCCGGAAGTGAGGGAAATTTTTCCAAAACACTTTTACTCCTTATTATAAAAACATCTAACTTTAAACTTACACTGTTCCCTTACTATATATGTTCACCAAAATTATAAAAACTGTTCACTTTTTTAAAAAATTTTGCACAATTCCGCTTTCTATTAGCTTTCATACCCCACTAAATGACCTCTTTTCTAAACAATATATACTAGAAATGCAGTCCGAAATATGAATTGCTCTAAAATTTTTTTTATTACGATTTTTCTATTAAACTTTAATAGAGCTTAACGTGTTTACAATATACCCAGGGGAGAGATTTTCCGTCTATAAGAAGTAGCCACAAAATGCATATTAGTAAAGTTATTCATAATAATTATTTGTGAATTAAGCACTTTAGATTCGAGATTACATAGATTTTTGGCAGTTTTAGCCATTTTAGATTGGAAAATGAAATCTCCTAAAAGGAAAAAATCCGGCTATATTAAAGGGTTAAGAGTAATTTAAGTTTGAAATTCAAAAAAACTTCTTAATTGCTTTAAAAGCTAGGATTATAGAGGGTTTTTGAGTGTAGCCCAGTTTTTGGTAAAACCTTATATATTATATATATAATAAATAATAATATATAATAATAGAACATATAGGATATGTACCTTTCATAATACCTACCTAAATATTATTAACGTGCTTAAATGTTTACTTTTTTAACTTTCAAATAACAAGTTAAGCAAAAAAACATGAACTGTAATAAGTTTTAACCTGGTGCTCAACTGAAATGGTTTTCAAAAAGGCTAATATACCGTCCATTTTAATTTTTAACCGAAATATAAAAGTCGTTTTAACCGCGTTTTTAAAGCTACTCATGACTTAGATGAAGGAGAAATTACCCCTTAGTCAAAGAACGCTTGTAACATAGCTTAAAATTGAAATAAATGGCATTACTAAGTATCTCCTACCACAATAAATCTCTTCTTAGCAAAAATACACGTTTAACTCTATCATATCTTTTATTTATTGCAAAGATTTTTTTCACGTGGTAGGAGTGCTGTTGGTGTTCATAGAAATTAAGAGCTACTTAAAAAGATACAAAAAAAGGGAGGGGACAAAAAAGCACTACCCTTAAAATGAGTTTAAATGCTATCTATAGAGTTGTTTGTAGTTAAAGCAATAGGAGGCTACCTGTCCTTGTAAAGATATTCTAGCAGGTTTCTTCTCCTTCCTTTCTCAATTCTTTTGCTTATCTCTATTTAAAGTTAAAATATAAAGAACTCTTATTATTATAACAACTATTTTAATGAATTTAATTAACTAATTTTGACAATTTTGAAATTTATTTAAACTTTTTTGAAAAATTTCCGGAAAAAGTAGTAAGAAATCCGGTATATATAATAGAAGGGCATTGTTTCAACGAGGTAGATGCGCTTTAAGTACGAGAGCTTCAAGAAAATGTCAATCCTACCACTAACAAACATTTAGTAGAAAGGAAATTTGGTAAGCTTGAGAATTTATATTTTTTTAGATGAGATAAAAACTTCGTTTTAAAGCTAGATGTGATTTTATAGATTAACAATAGAAATTCACCAAAGAACGCACGTGGTACCCTTTAAAACTTAATTAAATGGCATTATCAGTAACCTTACTACTATAGAACAAACCTGTATATAAGTCTAATACGATTTTTGTACTTTGCAAATAAAAAAAATTGAACAGTTTTCGTAATTTTGGTGAATATATATAATAAGAAAACAACTTTCTGCAGTAGCACATAATTCTCGTTGTTGGCCTACAAAAACCTATGAATTTCTAGTGTGTTTTGTAGAAACCAGACGATATTTTGGAGTAAGTGCTACTTGTAATTTTAATAATAGCAAATGTCAACCCTAACACTAGATCTAGGCAAACAAACAGGCTGGGCAATTCTAACAGATGGAGTAATTAAAAGTGGGAGCAAAAGTTTTCATGGTAGTCGTTTCAGTGGAGGTGTTCTTAAACTTTCGTAATTGGCTTAATTCTTTGAAACATGAGTTCACTGCAGTGTATTTTGAGGAAGTAAGAAGACATTTAGGAACTGATGCAGCGCATTGCTACGGTGGTTTTCTTGCCGTTCTATCTGCTTGGTGTGAAGAACATCATGTGCCATACCAAGGTGTTAATGTTAAAACTATCAAACGCTTTATAGCTGGTAATGGCAATGCAAGTAAAAGTGAAGTTATTGAAGCGATACGTGAAAAAGGTTTTTTGCCTCGAGATGATAATGAGGGGGATGCTTTGGTTCTACGTTATGAATTTAAGTAAAGATTTTAACATATCAAAAATACCATAGAAAGTGGGTCCTTTCGGCCATAATGGCGGGTTTGGTGGGTTTGACCTCAGGCCTTTTCTAGTGTTAGACATATTTTGAATATTAACTTTTTAATTATTAAGGATTTAAATTATATGAATTTAGCAATCCACTACTATCATACTCGAAACCTAGTTGAATATGATCGTAATCCACGTAAAAATGACGATGTGGTCAACAGAATGTGTGCTTCAATCAGGGAATTTGGCTTTCGTATACCAATAGTTGCAAAAAGCGATGGAACTGTGGTTGATGGTCATTTAAGACTTAAAGCAGCAAGAAAACTTGGTATGGAAAGTATACCAGTGGTCTTAAGTGATAATCTAAATGAACCACAAACCAAAGCTTTTCGATTACTGGCAAATCAATCAGCTAATTGGGCAAAGTGGGATGATGAGCTTTTGAAAGTAGAAATACAAGAGTTAGAAGATTTACAGTTTGATCTTAAAATGACTGGATTTGAATTAGAAAAAGTTCAACATTTCCTTGATGATTTAGATAGTGAAAAAGAAGATCTTTCTGACTTAGCTATTGATGACAAAAAAGTAACAAAACCAGGTGATCTTTGGATTTTAGGTGATCATCGATTCCCTTCTGGCGATAGCTCTGTAGTTGAA